>ML405356.1:0-51318 GCA_005239525.1 Nicotiana knightiana | reverse complement strand
CTAGGAGGAAAAATGTGAAGAGCAATGGCAAGATTTTATGCACACTAGCAAGACAGATCGCAATGATTTGAGAAAATTCCCTTTATCGGCTCTTCTCTTCTTTTCTTTTCTTCTTTCTTTTTGTTTTCGTCTTTTCATCTTTTTTCCCTTTTTTTCTTTTTTTTAATCTCTTTTTTTGAATCTTTTTTTTTTCTTATTTTTGAACCACTTTCCTTGCACAGCCTTATTCCTGTTTCAAACAGAGAAAATTTTGTTACTTATAAAAGTGGTAGTCGGTTTGTGGCCTTGAGTCTTGGGTAGCTTGGCTTTGTGATCATCCAGCCTTTGGAAGACCGACTGCATTGGTAGTTGGTTGCACTACTGGAAGACTCTATTGTTTCTTTCAAGGGACCTTTACTTTCTGTATCAACCCTGATTGCTTCGCTTCCGGTGCCATTAGTGTTTCGTGGCTCAATCAACCTTATCTAAAAAAAGAGACTTTTTCTATTAGATAACTTTTTTTGATATCTAGAATGGCTTTTGCTTTTAGAGCATTTTTTCTGTCAGAGGGAATCACAAATGGTAAGTGCCTTTTGNGGGGGGGGGGGGAGAGAATTTTTATAAATACTCAAGGCATGTTGATTGTAACAAGTGAGTATACTGGCCAAATTTAGTTTGTGCAACTGAAAAGCTGGTAGCAGATTTTGAAATCTTTTCTTGCTTGTTTTGACAAGGGAGCTTAGCGTGAAGGACACAATGATGCAAAGAAACAATATTAACAAGAAATTCCCTTGTCAGGAAGAATATAAGGAAGAGTTTTTTTTTCTCTTTTTTTGTTTTTATTTTTATTTTACAGTAACTAGCTTTAATGATCATAACATGCATTTTGGACTTAACGGCCTGATCTATCAAACTGATCAAATCTTCCCTTTTACCATTCTTATGATCTTTGAAGTTGGGCTTGTTCGTGCTAGTCCTTTGAATCATTTTCCCAACTCACTTTCGACTAGTGGTACCCAGAGGAATTTTCAACAACAAGTCTCTCTCGTTTATTTATCTCTACTTACCGTCGCCTTACAGTGTCCGTGAGGGATTTTACTAGTTAGACTCTCTCATTTTTCTTCGTTATATTTCTCTTCCTTTTGCTTTCTTGTGTGAGCAACTTGACAATGTTCCATGTCGTGTGACAACTGTTGCTCATTACATGCTTCTCTTGGCATTCTTGAAGGCTTATCGGGAGGTCTTATTGGAAGGTTTTTGGATATAGTTGGAAAGGAAGCACGACAACAAGGCTCAAAATAGGCTCGATATGATGGGGTTGTACACTTACAACTCTTGGAATCGATTCTCTCAAAAAATGAAAACAGACTCATGCTCCAGTTGTAGATACTGGGATTTTTTAGAACTTTTTCTTTTCTCTTCTTTTTTACTCTTATTTGGTTGGACCGAACCGTGTAAGGCTGTCTATGTATCCTTTTTAAAGGAATCAGGTCAAACGTAGTTCAAACATCTGACCTAAGTATATTTTTTCATCTTTTTTTCTGTTTCTCAGTCTTTTTTTTCCTTTTATTCTTTTCTTTTTTTTCCCTTTCTTTTCAAAACATCTTGCCCCAACTTTTATATTCTGGGGGCATGGACCTTTGATATTTCTTTTCTTCTTTGTTTTTTCACTTCAACTATCTAAGAGTTGCCCCAATTTGTATTCTTGAGGCATGGACTTTTATTTTTATTTTTTTTATTTCACCTTTTTGGACTTTTAACTCTAAACTTGATTCCAAAAGAAGGTGGTCAAAGAAAATAACACAGGCTCAAAAGGGGTAGCGAAAGATATGAAGTGTTTAAATAGTAGAAAAATAGCCTCCAATCCTCGAAAACGCCAATCATATTATCTTTTCGTGATCACATCGTTGATGAACATGTCTGTCTTCTTGGTGTGTCTTGGTAGAGAGACAATTTCCATCCATTAATGTCAAACTTTCCACCAAACTCCAAATGATTCTTCTTCAAATCCGATCTTCACAATGATTTGAAGGTAAAGATCATTAACCTCCACGGGTATGATTATTCAAGAGTGAATTTTACTCGAGCTTAATTCCAAAGTGTTTTGACTCTTTATTCATCCTCAAAAGTGTATTTTTTTCAATTATCCCATTCAAGACTAAATCAATTTTGTAGGATCCAGCCAAAAATCCGTATGCATGTTATGTCACTAGAACTAGCAGGAAAAGGATTAAGTAATGAATGGCGCAAAAGGAAAAATTATATTTTATTGAGTAAAGGATGGAAAAATTGGACAACAAGACAAATAACCTAAAATCCGAGTTACAACCCTAAAATAACCCAGATAATGAAAATAGCAACAAAACAAACAAACAAGGCTCATGCAGACAAAATAGAGGGATGGAAGGGTTTGTATCAATAAAACATATAGAAATCTAGATCATAACCCTGAAATAACCTAGATAATAGAAAAAACATCAAAAAAAGCTACCAATATTCCTTCCTAGCGAGGAGGGAATGACTTGTCAATTGCTAAGCTCGACACTTGGCCACAAATTTGCTCATCAAAATCACCAGGGCCTTCTCCAATTTCAATATCATTAACTTCTTCAGTCAGCAAGTTCTCGAGAGGATTATCATGCTCCATGTGACCACGTATCATCCCTTCAAAGTGTGCATCATCATGTGCACGTAACGACTTCTGTACGATATTCTGGGTGTCACTGTCTTGGATCATAATCAGTTTTTCCCGGATCATCCTTTATATTTTTCTTTTCAAATCCTGACACATTTCAACATTATGCCCTTAGGCATTGGAATGGTATTAACACCTTTTAGAAGGGTCAAAGCTTCTTGCACACGGGTCCACATAGTTTGGACGAATAGGTGCAATCATGTCATAATGCTTTAATTTCTCAAACAAGCTTGCATAGGACTCTCCTATTAGTGTAAAATTATCTTTCAACCTTTGTTCCCCTCTATACCCATGGCTTGGATGTGGGTTATAGGGCACTTGAAAATTTTGTGGAGGTTGGTAGAGATTTTGCGATGCTGGTGCTCACCTTCTAGGGTGTCTTGGTGGCTGGACAACATACTGAGGTGGAGCAACAGAGTATTGTGGGATTTGAGGTGGATAGTAGTGCTTAGGGAAATCATCGGAAACCAGACGAGGCTGGTCATACCTTCGAGATGTTCTCCTAGTACCTCTTCTCGACCCTGATGTCATCATGGCTTCTTCATCCTTCTCATTCGTGTCACTAAAATTAACAGACTCAATTTGGACAGTCTGAGTTGTGGCTTTGAGAACCGTTTGCCTTATAATTATATCGGTCTTGAGGCCATGCTCAACCATTTAACCAATCTTGATTGCTTCTGAAAAAGGTTTGCCCATTGCGTACATCATGATTTGAAAATAATTAGGCTCTTCAGCTTGAAAGAATACAGTGATCAACTCATGGTCATCCATGAGTGTCTTAACTATAGCTTCTTTCTCTCTACATTTAATGACATATTTCCTAAAACTTTCAATTGGTTTCTTCTTCATATTTTAAAGGAATTACGGTCCGGGGAAATGTCGATGTTGTATTGGAACTGTTTGACAAAGACCCGGGCCATGTCATCCCAGACATGCCAGTGAGAGGTTCCTTGATCATTATCCATTAAGAGACTATCCCTGAAAGGCTTTCCCCAAAATAAGCCATTAGTGATTCTTCATTTCCTCACGTACCTCTTAGCTGATTGCAATACCTTTTTCAAGTGGGATATGGGGTCGCCGTGTCCATCATACTTTTCAAATTTGGGAGTCTTGAAATCAGGTGCCAAGTGAATATCGGGGAACAAGCATAGATCCTTGAAGGCAATACTCTTCTGACCTACCAACCCTTGCATGTTTTTCAACTGTTGTTCTAAGCTTTTCATTCTTTGGGCCATTTCTTCCTGTGCCATCTTTCGGGCAGGCTTATCAATCTTTGAAAGAAGATCAAATAGGTATGAGTGGTACTTTGGAGAGTGGTATTGTTCTTGCTGAGTAGCAAATTATGACTCGTGACTTTTCTTCTGTAACACTATTGGTTGTGGGATAGTGAAGGCGGGCATAACAATAGTGGTTATCTGATTGATTGTCAATGGCACACATTGGGAGCGTGCAGCAGAAGTTCCAATTGTAGTCGTATAATTGGTATAAAGACTAAACCCAACTGAATAATACTGATCAGACAATGAGACCGGAATGTTAGTAGTAGAGATGGATGTTAACTCTGGGAAACCATGAATAGAAAAAGGCGGTCCTTGGCCATTGGCCCATGCTTGACACATTCAGTCATTTGTTGTTTCAGTATTCTATTTTCCTCAACCACAGTATACTTTTGTTGAATCATCTCACCCCTAGTCTCCTGAACCCTCGTAACAGTTTCGATGTCAGTTGTCATTTGCATTTTTTTCTTGGATCTTGTGAATTCTGGATGTGTTGCTAGCTTACCACAAAATGACCACCTTAAAATTTCTTCACCATTCAAAACAAAGACGTTAGAATGGACTCAGTTGGTCCTTGATATTATCATAAACATTTTAATTTTAACACCTTTTCTTAAATGGTCGATCAAAACTGATGTAGGTTGCCTACATATCATGACGCTGCATGAATCAGATCTTTGCGTAGTTGGGGAAGATCAGGAATAAATTAAATAAACTAACCTTTTCTTACTCTTTTAAAGAATATCTAATTGTAAAATCTCCTAACAAGGAAAATATTTTTTGAATTTTCTATCTTTTTTTTAATTTGAAATTTTCGAAAGAAAGACTTCTAAACAAGAAAGAAAATATTTTTTGATTTCCATTTCTTTGGTAATTTTTGAAAGAAAGAAAATATTTTTACATTCCGATTTTTTTTATTTTAATTTTTTTGAATTTTTGGGAGAAAGACTTCTAAAAAAAAGGTAGAAAATATTTTTGGATTTTTGGATTTGGCATCTCAAAGAAAGACTTCTAAAGAAGGAATTAAAGGAAAATATGTTTTTAGATTTTTGAAAATTGAGGGTCGGAACCGATGAGGTTTGGCGACGCCTCTCACATCCGGTGAGAATCATACCCGCATAGTTCGCCAGAAGCGGGGAATATTTCAAAATCTCTGCCACGACCCCAAATCATAAACCAGCCGTGATGGCGCCTATCGGGGAACTAGGCTAGCCAACAATCACATAACTACAATTTGTTTCTAAAATCCCAACCAATTTCAACATTTCATAAAGTATACAGAATTACTGGATTAATTAGTCAAAATAAACAGCTAAATAGTGTCACGACCCAAAATCCTAACTCAGGTCGTGAGGGCTCCCAACAACAGGGTCGGGCAAGCCAACACTCATGTTTTTCTAAGGGTTCTTTCTTGTTTGATTTAAACCTTTCTATATAAAACAAGTTTTTAAAGCGTATAACATAAATCGACAAGGATAGTTTGCCAGTTTCAATCAAAAGCGGTCATAAGTAGGCGTGAGCCAATATATACAGACCCGAAATTCATAATAACTACCACGTGTGTGCCAGGAACTAGTGTCACAAGTCCTACGGGCATACTACCAGAATATACAAAAGAGATAATATACAGTCCCACTGTCTGAAAGAAATAGATGAGAAATAAGCAAAAGAAAACTCTATGGTGCTGCCGAGGATCGTCAGGAGAAGCAACTCACTGTGAAGTCAGGTCCAACTATGATCAAAACCGAGCTCCGGTCTGATAACTAGATGCACCATCCTCAGAACCTGTACAATTAAGTATAAAAACGTAGCATGAGTACATAAACAAATATGTAACCAATGAGTATCCCGCCTAACCTCGAAGAAGTAGTGACGAGAGGTCGACTTGACACTCACTAAGGTCCAACAAAATGATTAAGCAGGATATAATATCAGTAACAGACATACGAGGATGATAAAAGCAGTAAACATTTAAAAATAACAATAATTCAAATAAATACTGGAAGTAAATGTAAATTTCTACTTCATTATTATTTTATTTCCTTTAAAAATATATATGACCACTCAAAATCCATAACAGAATCATTAACAATTTAGCATGCGCATACAGGATAAGGACAACCTGAAGCCGCACCTGCGAGGCAAGGACCGGAGCAGCGGTCTCGCACCTGCGACTGGGCAACCGCACCTGCGGTCACACCAGATCAGGTGCACTAGCAACTGCTTCAGCTGGTTTTTAGCCTCGTTTGGTGCTCGGGAGGCACCTGGGCCCAACCGAGCCCCCGTCCAAATATACCAACAAGTCCCAAATCATAATACGGACTCACTCAAGCCTTCGGAACACCCAAAACAATGCTAAAAATCAAAATCACACCTCAAAACCCCTAGAACAAAACTTGGAAACTTTACGTTTTCTTGACTTCGCTAACAACGCGCCGAACCGACCTATACTACCCAGAATGATGCAAAATTTTGCAGGCAAGTCATAAATGACATAACGGAACTATTCCTAGTCTCAAAATTCCGCTCGGACCTTGATAACTCAAAAACACGTCCCAAACCACAATAGGAACTTAAGGAACTCTTATTTCAATATTGGGAATGTTCCCGGGTCATCCGAAACCCATTCCAAACATACGCCCAAGTCCGAAATCATCATAAGAAGCTAGTGGAACTGTTGAAACTCGATTCCAAGGTCATTTACTAAAAATGTTGACCGAAGTCAAACTTGGCCTTAATGGCTAGCCTGAAGGAACAAAGTGTTCCAATATTTCTCTAAACACTTCTGAAACCCGGACCACGCGCCCCCGCAAGTCATACATCCCAATAAGCCGCTATGGGAAGTTTCATTTAGGGGAACGGGGTCCGACAACGCAAAACGACCGGTCGGGTCGTTACATTCTCCACCTCTTAAACAGACGTTCGTCCTTGAACGAGTCTAGAATCATACGTGAAGTGCTGAATAAGTGTGGATATATGCTCTGCATGCCCTCCTCGGACTGCCAAGTTGCCTCCTCAACTGTTTGGCCCTTCCACTAGACCTTTATGGCAGAAACTCTTTTGGACCTCAACTGGCGATCCTGACTATCTATAATAGCAATTGGATCCTCCTCTTAGCCCAGCCTCTCATCCAACTGAATATTGCTGAAATCAACCACATGCGAGAAGTCGGTGTGGTACCTACGGAGCATGGATACATGAAAAACCGGATGAACTCATGATAAACCGGTAGGTAATGCCAGATCATAAGCAACCTCCCCAACTCGCCTCAAAACCTCAAAGGGACCTATAAACCTCGGGCTCATTTTCCCCTTCTTCCCAAACCTCATAATACCCTTCATCGGCGAAACTTTCAACAGGACCTTATCTCCCTCCGTAAATGATACATCATGTGCCCTCTAGTTCGCGTAACTCTTCTGTCTGGACAGTGCTGGGCAGAGCCTCTCCTGGATCAACTTCACTTTCTCCAAAGCATCCCTCACTAGGTCGGTGCCATATAACTTAGCCTCGCCAGGATCAAACAACCCGATAGGAGAACGACATCGCCGACCATACAAAGCCTCAAATGGTTCTATCTCAATGCTGGACTGATAACTATTATTCTAAGCAAACTCGGCCAAAGGCAAGAACTGGTCCCACTGACCTCCGAAGTCAATCACACATGCCCTGAGTATGTCCTCCAATATCTGAATTATACGCTCCGGCTGACCATCAGTCTGAGGGTGAAATGTTGTGATGAGGTCTATCTGGGTACCCATCTCACTATTCAATGCTCTCCAGAAGTGCGAGGTGAACTGAGGACCCCGATCTAATATAATGGACACCGACACACCGTGCAACCAGACTATCTCCCGAATGTAGATATGTGCCAACCTCTCAGAAGTATATGTAGTAGCCACTGGAATGAAATGCGCCGATTTGGTCAATCTTTCCACAATGACCCAAACCGCGTCAACCTCTTGCAAAGTCCAAGGCAACCCAACCACGAAGTCCATAGTGATGCGTTCCCACTTCCGCTCTGGAATGGGTATCTGCTCAAGTAGGCCTCCTGGCCTCTGGTGCTCATACTTAACCTGCTAGAAATTAAGACACCTAGCCACATACTCCACAATGTTCTTCTTCATCTGCCTCCACCAATAATGCTGCTTCAAATCATGATACATCTTCGTAGCACAAGGATGGACAGAATACCGAGAACACTGTGCCTCCTCTAGAATCCTCCCTCTCAGACCATCGATGTTAGGAACACATAAACGGCCCTGAAGTCTCAGAACACCATCCTCGCCAATAATAACCTCCTTGGAACCACCCTGAACCACTGTCTCCCGAAGCTCTGGCAAGCACGGATCATCAAACTGCCGAGCCTTAATTTTGCCCAATAACGAGGACTGAGAAACCACATGTGCTAGAACTCGACGAGGCTCTGAAAGGTCTAACCTCACCATGAGATTAGCCAAGGACCGAATGTCCAAGGCTAGAGGTCTCTCCTCTGCTACAATGTAAGCCAAACTACCCATACTCTCTGCCTTCCTGCTCAAGGCATCTGCTACCACATTTGCCTTGCCCGGATGATAAAGAATGGTGATATCATAATCCTTCAACAACTCAATCCATCTGCGCTGCATCAAATTAAGATCCTTTAACTTGAACATGTGCTGCAAGCTGCGGTGGTATGTATAAACCTCACAGGACACCCCATACAAGTAGTGCCTCCAAATCATAAGAGCATGAACAATCGCTGCCAACTCTAAATCGTGCACATGGTAATTCTTCTCATGAACCTTCAGCCGGCGTGAAGCATAAGGAATAACTATCCCTTCATGAATCAACACACATCCCAAACCAACGCGTGAAGCATCGTAATACACTGTATAATCCCAGAATCAGAACGCAATAAGAACTAGTGCCGAGGTCAATGCTATCTTGAGCTTCTGAAAGCTCGCCTCACACTCGTCGGACCATCTGAACGGGGCATTCTTCTGAGTCAATCTAGTCAGTGGAGCTACAATAGAAGAGAACACCTCCATAAATCGACGATCATAGCCTGCTAGGCCCAAAAAGCTCCTGACCTCTGTAGCTGCAAGAGGACGCGACAAACTCTAAACTGCCTCAATCTTCTGAGGATCAACCTTAATACCCTCTCCAGATACCACATGCCCCAAGAATTCCACGGAATCCAACCAGAACTCACACTTGGAGAACATAGCATATAGCTTCTGTTCTCGCAAAGTATGGAGCACAACTCTCAAATGCTGCTCGTGCTCCCCCAGGCTACGTGAGTAAATCAAAATGTCATCAATGAAGACAATGACAAAGGAATCAATATACGGCATGAACACCCTATTCATCAAGTCCATGAATGCTACTGGGGCATTAGTCAAGCCAAAGGACATCACCAGGAACTCATAGTGGCCATACCTCGTACGGAAAGCAGTCTTCAGAACATCTGAGGCTCGAACCTTCAACAGATGATATCCCGATCTCAAATCAATCTTAGAAAACACCCTAGAACCCTGCAACTGGTCAAACAAATCATCGATGCGCGACAAAGGATACTTGTTCTTAATGGTGACCTTGTTCAACTGGCGGTAATCAATACACATCCGCATGGACCCATCCTTCTTCTTCACGAATAGAACTAGAGCGCCCTACAGCGATACACTCAGTCTGATGAACCCCTTAGCCAACAACTCCTCCAGCTGGTCCTTCAACTTATTCAACTCTTTCGGAGCCATACGGTACTTAGGAATAGATATAGGCTGGGTGCCTGGAGCTAAATCAATGCAGAAATCAATATCACGATCCGGAGGCATGCCTGGAAGGTATGAAGGAAATGCATCAGCAGACTCTCGAACAACTGGCACTGAATCAATCGTCGGAGACTCGGCGGTGGTGTCCCGCACATAAGCGAGATAGGCCAGACCACCCTTCTCGACCATATGTCGAGCCTTTAAGAATGAAATAACCCGGCTGGCTGCAATAACGGAGGAACCTCTCCACTCCAGCCTAGGCGACTCGGGCACGGCTAAAGGAACTGTCTTGGCATGGCAATCTAGCACGACATGATAAGGAGATAGCCAATCCATGATTAAGATAACCTCAAAATCAACCATGTTGAGAAATAAGAGATCCGCTCGAGTCTCAAACACACAGAATGTAACCATACAGGACCGGTAAACCCGGTCTACCACCACAGAGTCGCCTACAGGAGTGGACACATATATAGGAGAACCCTAGGACTCACGAGGGAAATCCAAAAAATGAGCAAATAAGACCTAAACATAGGAATAAGTGGACCCTGGAACAAATAAAACCGATGCCTCTCTACCACATACTGTAATAATATATGTGATCATGGCGTCTGAGGCCACTGAATCTGATCTAGCCGGAATAAAACAGAATTTAACTGGAGCACCGGAAGACTGAGCCCCGTCATAATGAACAGGAGTTGGCTGACCTCCCCCTGACTGGCCTCCACCTCTAGCACGATCCCTGCCGACCTGTCCCCGACATCTAGGTGGCCTGACGGCTGGTGCTGGACCCATAGGCTGAAAATCTTGCTGCACTGCTTTGCCCCGAAACCTGGGACAATGCCTCTTCATATGACCTGGATCCCCACACTCATAAAAACCTCCGGGTATCATAGCTTGGTGCCCCGAAGAGGAACCCTGAATGGACGGAGAGCGGTGTGTACTCTCTGGCATAGCACTGAAGTAGGGACTGGGGAATCTCAGATAACTGGAATAACCACTGGGTGAACTCTGAATGGATGGAGGGCTGTAGGAACGCTCTGGCATGGTGCTGAAATGATGCGTCGCTGGAACACCTCGAGGAGGTGGTGGGGGTGCTGAATATAGAGGCCTACTGGACTGACCTCTACCCCTAATTGGGGCACTTCTGAAATCCTCGGAGAATCTGGCTCTCTTGTCTTGATGACCCTGCTCTCTGCCTCTTGATCGATAGCCCTCAATCCGATGAGTTATCTCGACCACCAGCTGATAGGGAGTCTCCATCTCCACCTCTGGGGCCATGTTCGCCCTAATACCGGAGTGCAGCCCTGCTACAATTCTCCGCACTCCCTCAGCATCAGTAGGCAATATCATAAGTGCGTGGCGAGACAACTCTGAGAATCTATCCTCAGAATCTGTCAGTGACATCTGTCCCTGCTCCAACTGCTCAAACTGATATCGCAGCTCTTCCCTCTCAGAGGGTGGGATATACCTGTCTAGAAACATCTGAGTGAACTGCTGCCAAGTGATAAGAGGAGAATCTGCTAGCCTGCTGAGAATATAGGACTGCCACCATCTGCGTGCTCTGGCCTCTAACTGGAAGGTAGTGAAGTCCACTCCATGGGACTCTAATATCCTCATATTGTGCAGCCTGTCCCTGCACCTGTCAATAAAATCCCGGGCATCCTCACCTCGTTCACCCCCGAAGACTAGAAGGTGAAATCGAGTCCATCTATCCAATAACTTCTGCAGATCGCCGTCCGCAGCTGGTCTAGGCTCAGGTGCTGCTGCTACAGGCTGGACCCCACTGGGCAGTGTACCCGGGGTATGATGTAATGCTGCTGCCTGACATGCAGCCTGGGCGGTAGGAGTCTGGACCCCCCTCCCACTTGAGATGTGGCACGATTTGCTGGAAATAAACCAGCCTGGGACATGGTGTCCATAAACCGCATCTTACATCTCATGATCTCCTGGAAGCCTGGCGCCGTCATAAATTCCACTGGAACAGGACCTGCTGAGGGCACCTAACCCTGCTTCTCTATAGTAGGATCCTCTGGTGGTGGTACGGGTGGAATAGCTTGGGGACGCCCTCATCCCCTACCTCAGGCTGGTGCCCTCCCCCGGCCTCTGCCACGGCCTCGAAGCACGGGGGTAGCAGCCCCTCCTGGGTCTGGAACATTGGATGCACGCGTCCTCACCATCTGTGAGAGAATAGAAGAGTGAGATTTAGTAAACCATCGACTTCACGATAGAATAAAAAAAAGGAGAGGTTTTCCTAACACCCTATAGCCTCCCGAAGATAAGTACAGACGTCTCCATACCGATCCGCAAGACTCTACTAGGTTTGCTAGTGACTCGTGAGACCTGCGTGAACCTAGAGCTCTGATACCATGTTGTCACGACCCAAAATCCTAACTCAGGTCGTGAGGGCGCCCAGCAACGGAGTCGGGCAAGCCAACACTCATGTTTTTCTAAGGGTTCTTTCTTGTTTGATTTAAACATTTCAACATATACCAAGTTTTTAAAGCTTATACCATAAATCAACAAGGATAGTTAGCCAGTTTCAATAAAAAGCGGTCATAAGGAGGCATAAGCCAATAAATACATACCCGAAATCCATAATAACTACCACGTGTGTGCCAGGAACTAGTGTCACAAGTCCTACGGGCATACTAACAGAATATACAAAAGATATAATATACAGTCCCACTGTCTGAAAGAAATAGACGGGAAATAAGCAAAACAAAACTCCATGGTGCTGCCGAGGATCGTCAGGAGAAGTATCTCACTGTGAATTCAGGTCCAACTATGATCAAAACCGAGCTACGGTCTGATAACCAGATGCACCAGCCTCAGAACCTGTACAATTAAGTATAAAAGTGTAGCACGAGTACATAAACAAATATGTAACCAGTGAGTATCCTGCCTAACCTCGAAGAAGTAGTGACGAGAGGTCGATTTGACACTCACTAAGGTCCAACAAAATGATTAAGCATGATATAATATCAGTAACAGACATACGAGGATGATAACAGTAATTCAAATAAATACTGGAAGTAAATGTACAATTTCTACTTCATTATTATTTTCTTTCCTTTAAGAATATACCTAACCACTCAAAATCCATAACAGAATCATTAACAATTTAGCATGACCATACAAGATAAGGACAACCGGCCTGAGCCATCATAACGATCATATCTGTGCACTGCGGAGGGTCGAATGGCCCGAACCATAGTAGTATCTTTCAATCTCGCCGTGACGTACGGCCCGCTCCCATGAGAGTGGGGGAAATAACACTCCGCTCGTGGAATGTAAATTGCGAAGCGGTCACATGCACACACAATCCACACATTTATTCTTTATAAATTACTTTTTCGTGAACAATTCCTTAAAATTACTTAAATTCCATGATCTCAGGGAAACAAGCCGCATGTAACATTAATTCACTAAGCATATAGTTCATTTCAAGGAAAACATAAGGCATGGTGGAGGCCCAACTAGCCGGACATAACAATAATAGTCGCTATGTACGGACTCTCATCACTTTGCATGTACGTATACCCAACAAACATTAGCACATAGTCATTTAGAGCACCTAGGGGACATTTCCCTCTTACAAGGTTAGAAAGGATACTCACCTCGTGGCGAAAATACTCTCCGGATCAAGAACGCGCCCAAAACTCCAAACTCGACACCCACGGACTCGAAACTAGCCAAATGTTATACAAACATATCAATTTATATTCAAAGCATGGAATCCTCATACTACTTAGTCAAATTCATCATTCATGAATAAATCCCAAAATCCAACCTCGGGCCCGCATGCTCGGATTCCATAAACTCTCGAAGGAAACACTCACCCATAACCTAAGGATCATTAATATATAATTTTTTTGTCTGATTTCATAGCCAATTTACGGGTAATTCTCCAAATTCACGAAGGCCCTAGGTTAGTACCCGAATTCCTAAATTTTCCACTAACTAGGTAGCTAAATTCTACTAAGAATGCATGCATTAACTAATTTTAGGGTAAAATTCACTTACTTTTTTGGTAGCTAGGTCGTGGAGCTCTTTCCCAAGCTTTCAAGGTCTCTAATGGAGGAAGAAAATGGGTTGGAATGAAATAATCCCGTGTTTTTAAAGAACTCACTGCCTACTGTGTTTTCGCACCTGCGGCTCAAGGACCGTACCTTCGGTCTCGCGCCTGCGAGAAAAGACTCGCACCTACGAAACAGAGGCAAGGGGCTTGGGCTCGCACCTGCGGCTCTTCCCCTGCGGATATTATCTGCACCTACGAAACAGAGGCAAGGGGCTTGGGCTCGCACCTGCGGATATTATCTGCACCTGCGAGAAATGGGCAGCCTCACCTGAAGTCGCACCTGCGTGGCAAGGACCGAAGGAGCGGTCTCGCACCTGCGACTGGGCAACCGCACCTGCGGTCACACCGGATCAGGTGCACCAGCAACTGCTTCAGCTGGGTTTTGGCCTCATAATACGGACTCGCTAGAGCCTTCGGAACAACCAAAACAACGGCAAAACTCAAAATCATACCTCAAAACCTCTAGAACAATACTTAGGAACTTTAAGTTTTCTTAACTTTGCTAACAACACGCCGAACCGACCTATGCTATCCGGAATGGCGCCAAATTTTTCAGGCAAGTCATAAATGACATAACGGAACTATTCCCGGTCTCAGAATTCCGTTCGGACCTCGATAACTCAAAAACACGTTCCAAACCACAGTAGGAACTTAAGGAACTCTTATTTCAATATTGGGCGCCGAAACGCTCCCGGGTCATCCGTACCCATTCCGAACATATGACCTAGTCCGAAATCATCATACAAAGCTACCGGAACCATCAAAACTTGATTCCGAGGTCGTTTACTAAAAATGTTCACCGAAGTCAAACTTGTCCTTAAAGGCCAACCTGAACGAACCAAGTGTTTCAATATTGCTCTAAACACTTCTGAAACCTAGACCACCCGCCCCTGCAAGTCATAAATCACAATAAGCCGCTATGGGAAGTTTCATTTAGGGGAACGGGGTCCGACAACGCAAAACAACCGTTCGTTTCGTTACAAATAGTGTAAACTATCCCCAAATCCGGAGTCAACATGTCATGAGCATCTAAGAAATATAGCAACAAGTCTACTACTATAATACAAAACCTCCGAACGAATAGCTAGTTACAACAAAAGAAGGGAAAATAGAGATGCTGCGGATGCTGAACAACTACCTCTATATCCAGAACTCCAGCTCCGCACGGAATAGATGGCTAACGCTCGATATTTGCACCTGAATCTGCACACAGGGGTGCAGGGAGTAATGTGAGTACGCCAACTCAGTAGTAATGAGAATAAATCAAGTCTAAGCGGCAAGAAACACATAAAAATCAATATCATCAATTCATAATAAGCACAACCTTTTCTTCCAAACAGTATATACATAGATATATGAAATCATCATGCTTTAAAATGACTTTAGAAAAATCCTTACAAAAATGTGTTTTCCCAACAATTTTAGAAATAAATATAACTGAAAGATTTAGTGTAAAAATGAAATAAATTATAAGTAGCCCCTCAGGCAGAAATAAATCGCCCCTCGGGCAGAACATCACTCAGCACCTCATAGCCACTCAGTATCATCCCCTCGGGCAACCTCACTGTCACTCATTCCTCCCAATCACTTATCACTCGGCACTCATCACTCAATAGGTACCTGCGCTCACTAGGGGTGTGTACAGACTCCGGAGGGGCTCCTTCAGCCCAAGCGCAAATATCAATCCACCTCGTGGCGTATCATATCCTCACAATCAGGCCCTCGGCCTCACTTAGTCAGAACCTTTCAAAAGCCCCTCGAGCGTATCAGTAAAACGCGGTACTCGACCCAAAATATCATTTCTATATCTCAAAATAGTGTAAATAAGACTGAGTGGAAATCATAAATCAACAGTAAGGAAATAGCAGTAAAAAAACCCCAAGGGGTCTAAACAAGTCGGCACGAGGCCCCAAACATGGCATATAGCCCAAATATAGCAATAGTCTTTAGAACACAATTTAACATATGATTCAGAGTAAAATACACAACTGAATAGTTGCCGCGGAGAGGACCAAGTCCAATCCAAAAATCAGTGCGCGCCACATACTTGTCATCGGACATGTGCGCCATTCTAAAAACAATGAGAAATATGAAGTCTGGGGTTTCATACCCTCAGGACAAGATTTATAACCATTACTTACCTCTACCGGGCCACAATACTAATCCACGATGCCCTTGCCCCTCAAATGGGCTCCCGATTGCTCCGAATCTAACTAAAACCAGATTAACATCATCAATATACGCTAAAGGAACACAACCCAATCGAAAACTATCAATTTATACAAAATTCTCAAAATTCGGCCAAACCCGAGCCCCGGGACCACGTCTCGAAATGTGATAAAATTTATATCACTAGAATCCTCGTCCTCCCACGATTATATACTTACCAAGAACACTAAAATTGGACCACAATTGCCCACTCAAATCTTCAAGAAAATTCTAAATTCCATGCACCTTTCTTCCCCAAAATTGGGTTTAATTTCAACAATTTTCCGGTTAAATGTCTTAGAAAACGATATAGAAACGAATTACGAAGCTGGAAACCTTACCTCCAAAAGAGCCCCTTTGATTTCTTCTTCAAACCCTCTCAAATAGCTCTCAACCCGCTTGGCAATGGAGGAAAATGGACAATTCTCGCAACAATGGGCTTTAAAACATTCTGCCCAGCACTTAAAATCTCTTCAGCGCGATCGCGACTCTAGCCACGCGATCGCGATGCACATACCAGCCCATTTAATGCGATCGCATTCCAATACACGCGATCGCATAGAACAACTCTCCATCCCACACACGCGCCTCAGAACCTCTACGCGATCGCACCAACACCCACGCGATCGCACTGCTATACCTGACCAACCTATGCGATCACAATCCTAAACAGACGATCGCATAGAACAAAATTCCTGCCCCACTCTTTTACTCTACGCGATCGCGGATGAATCCACGTGATTGCAGTGAAGGAATTACTCCTGCTAAAACACTAGAAAATAGCAGACTTCTTAAGGCCAAAAAGTGCCCGATTGAGCATCCGAAGTACACCTGAGGCCCCCGGGACCTCAATAAATTCCACCAACACACCCCATAACATCATTCAAACTTAGTCGAGCCTTCAAAACACTAAAAAAACACGAAAAACACCAAAATTACATCAAATTCAAGCCAATGAACTTTGAAACATCTAAATTTTGCCAATGATGCCGAAACCAAACAAAACACATCTGATTGACTTGAAAATTTGCACACGTATCCAAAATTTTCCAAAATCACCTAACGAAGCTATCCGAGCCATAAAATCCACATTCCGAGGTCGTTTACCAATAATTCAACTCCCAATTGAGTTTTTCAACTATTAAACTAATTTAAGAGACTAAGTGTCTCAATTCTCATCACGACAACTCCGAACCCAAACCAACCAAATCAACACAACATAAATAGGCTAAGCAACATATGATAAAGCAGAAACGGGGGAAACATGGCTAATCTCACGGAACGACCGGTGGGTCGTTACATCATCCCCATCTTAAACAAACGTTCATCCTCGAACGGGTCTAGAAACATACGTGGAGTCTCGAATAAGTGGGGATATCTATTCTGCATCTCCCGCTCGGTCTCCCAGGTGGCATCCTCCACCGGCTGCCCTCTCCACTGAACCTTCACTGAAGTTGTATCCTTAGACCTCAGCTTTCTGACCTGACGACCCAAAATAGCCACTAGCTCTACCTCATATGACATATCACCATCGAGCTGAACTGTTCTGAAGTCCAAAACATGAGACGGGTCACCAACATACTTCCGGAGCATCGAAACATGGAACATCGGATGAATACTCGATAAGCTGGGAGGCAAGGCAAGTCTATAAGCCACCTCCCCAATCCTCTGAAGTACCTCAATGGCCCAATGAACTTGGGACTTAGCTTTCCCCTCTTCCCGAAAACCACATAACACCCTTCATGAGTGACACCTTCAGCAACACCTTATCCCCAACCATGAAAGACACATCCCGGACCTTCCGGTTCGCATAGCTCTTCTGCCTAGACTGCACCGTGCGAAGCCGCTCCTGAATCAACTTCGCCTTACCCAACGCATCCTGAATCAGGTCTGTGCCCAATAGTCTAGCCTCGCCCAACTAAAACCAACCAACCAGAGATCTGCACCTCCTACCACATAAAGCCTCATACGGAGACATCTGGATACTCGATTGATACCTATTATTATATGCAAACTCCGCGAGTGGCAGAAACTGGTCCCATGAACCCCCAAAATCAATGACAAAGGCACGCAACATATCCTCCAAAATCAGAATAGTACGCTCCGACTGCCCATCGATCTGAGGATGAAATGCTGTGCTCAACTCAACCTGAGTACCCAACTCTCTCTGTACAGCTCTCCAAAACTGAGATGTGAACTGAGTACCTCTGTCAGAAATGATAGAAATTGGAACCCCATGCAATCGGACAATCTCCCTGATATAACCTTAGCTAACCGCTCCGAAGAATAAGTAGTACCAACAGGAATGAAGTGCGTGGACTTGGTAAGCCGATCCACAATAACCCATATAGCATCAAACCTCCTCGAAGTTCGTGGGAGTCCAGTACGATGTCCATGGTGATCCGCTCCCACTTCCACTCTGGAATATCGAATCTCCGAAGCAATCCACCTGGTCTCTGGTGCTCATACTTGACCTGCTGACAGTTGAGACACCAAGCCACAAACCCAACAATATCTTTCTTCATCTGTCTCCACCAATAATGTTGTCGCAGATCCCGATACATCTTCGCGGCACCCGGGTGGATGGAATACCGCGAACTATGGGCCTCAACTAGAATCAAATCTCGAAGCCCATCTACACTAGGCACGCAAATCTAGCCCTGCATCCTCATGACCCCATCATCACCAATAACCACATCACTGGCATTACCCCAACGGACCCTGTCCTGAAGAACAAGCAGTTGTGGATCATCATACTAGAGTGCTTTAATCTCATCATAAAGAGAAGATCTGGAGGCTACACAAGCCAATACCCGCAGAGGTGCCGATATATCCAATCTCATCAACTGACCCGCGAAAGCCTGAACATCAAGTGCTAATGGCCGCTCTGCTACTGGAAGGTAGGGTAGACTCCCCAAACTCTCCGCTCTGCGACTCAGGACATTGGCCAGTACATTGGCCTTCCCCGGATGATATAAAATAGTGAGGTCATAATCCTTGAGAAGCTCCAACCACCTCCTCTGACGCAAATTCAGATCCTTCTGCTTAAGCAGATGCTGCAAACTACAGTGATCAGTGAAAATCTCACAATTCACTCATACAAATAATGACGCCAAATCTTCAAGGTGTGAACAATAGCTGCTAGCTCAAGCTCGTGCACTGGATAATTCTTATCGTGCACCTTCAACTGTCTAGATGCGTAGGCAATCATCCTACCGTCCTGCATCAAAACGGCTCCAAGGCCAACTCTCGAGGCATCACAGCAGACTATATAAGAACCTAAACTCGTAGGCAAAATCAACACTGGAGATGTAGTCAAAGCTGACTTGAGCTTCTGAAAGCTCTCCTCACACTCCTCAGTCCATCTGAACTGAGCACCCTTATGGGTCAGTCTGGTCATAGGTGCAGCAATAGATGAAAATCCCTCGACAAAACAGCGATAGTACCCTACCAAACTAAGGAAACTGCGAATCTCAGTAGTTGATGACGGTCTAGGCCAACTCTGCACCGCCTCTACCTTCTTCGGATCAACCTGAATACCCTCACTGGATACCACGTGCCCCAAGAATGCTACTGAATCAAGTCAGAACTCACACTTCAAAAATTTTGCATACAATCTCTTCTCTCTCAAGGTCTGAAGCACAACTCTCAAATGCTGCTCATGATCCTATCGAGATCGGGAATACACCAATATATCGTCAATGAACACATTGACGAAAGAATCCAGATAAGGCCGAAATACACTGTGCATCAAGTGCATAAAGGTTGCTGGGGCATGGTCAGCGCAAATGACATAACCAGGAACTCATAATGACCATATCTACTCCATCTTGGAAAATACCCTGGCCCCCGAATCTTCAGTTGATGATAACCGGAATGCAAGTCAATATTGGAAAATACCCTGGCACCCTGTAACTGATCAAACAAGTCATATATAGGAGGCAAGGGATACTGATTCTTCAACGTAACTCTTTTCAGCTGCCGATAATCAATAAACATACGCATAGAACCGTCCTTCTTCTTTACAAACAACACCGGTGCACCCCAAGGTGACACACTAGGCCAAATGAAACCCTTATCTAGGAGTTCCTGAAGCTTCTCCTTTAATTCCTTAAGCTCCGCTGGTGCCATACGATAAGGTGGAATAGAAATAGGCTGGGTGCCTGGCACCAGGTCAATACCAAAATCAATGTCCCTGTCAGGTATCATGCCTGGCAGGTCTACAGGAAACACGTCCGGGAAGTCACGGACCATAGGAACCGAATTAATAGTGGGAGTCTCACCACTGACATCCCTCACAAAAGGCAGATAAGATAAACACCCCTTCCCATACATGCGCTGAGCCTGCAGGTAGGAAATCATCTTGCTAGGAATTTACTCAGAAGAACCTCTCCCCTCAACCCTCAGACATCCCGTCATAGCTAAGGTCACGGTCTTAGCGTGACAATCAAGAACAACATGACGCAGAGATAACCAACCCATGCCTAATATCATATCAAAATCGACCATGCTAAGTAACAGTAGGTCCACTCGAGTCTCCAGACCCCCAATAGATATCACACACGACCGATACACACGGTCGACAACAACAGTATTGCCCACCAGAGTCGACACATGAACAAAGGTAACTAAAGACTCACGGGGCATAGCCAGGAAATGGGTAAAACATGAAGAAATATAGGAATATGTTGAACCAAGGTAAAATAAAGCCAAAGCATCTCGGCAACAGAGTGAGACAATACCTGCGATCACTGTATCGGAGGCCGTAGCATCTGGCCTAGCTGGAAATGCATACATAAGGGCCTGACCTCCACCTACTCGACCTCACCCTCTAGGGCGGCCTCTAGCTGACTGACTACCGCCCGTGGCTGCCTGGATGGGTGGTGAAGTAACTAGAGCTGAAGTGTAAGACTGGCCCCTCTGCTGAGAAGAACCATCAGGACGACAAGGACACTGCCTCCACATGTGCCCAAACTCTTCACACTCAAAACAACTCCCTAGAGCTGGAGGCGGGGACTGATAGAAACCCCTGGCATCAGAATGACCACTTGAAGACTCATGCATAGAAGAAATCTGAACTGGTGGTGCTGGAGCTGCACTCTGAGCTGGGAGGGCACCGAATGAAGTACAGCCTGACTGAGAACCACGAGGACCATGCCCTGAAGATGCACCACAATAAGCTGGGCGGACTGACTGAGGGGGCCTGAATGAACGGACTATACTATGCTGAAAGTGCCCGTGGAAGGAGCACCACTAGAACTGCCCAATCTACGAGGCCTCTTGGCCTCCCTCTCCTCTCGCTCCTGGCAGCGAAGCGACTGAATATCTCGAGCAATTTCAACAACGTGCTCGAATGTAGCATCTGATACTCTCTCCTGGGTCATAAATAGGTTGAGCTGATAAGTGAGGCCATCCACAAACCTCCTAACCCTCTCCCTATCATTAGGGACCAACTCGGTATCATGATGAGACAACTCCAAAAATCGCATCTCATACTACGTCACTGATAGCTCTCCCTGACGCAGCTGCTCAAAAAGCCTGTGCTGCTCCTCCCTATGTGACTGGGGTACATATTTCTCCAAAAAGATAGTGAAGAACTGCTACCAGGTGAGGGGTGCTGAACCAACAGGCCTACGCCTCTCAAAAGACTCCCACCAAGTTAAAGCAGCACCAGAAAACTAAAATGTAGCAAATGAGACCCCACTAGTCTCCTAAATCCCAACAGTACGAAGCATCCTCTAACACTTATCCAGAAAACCCTGGGCATCCTCGCCCTCAACACCACTAAATGTCGGAGGCTATAGTCTACTAAACCTCTCCAGTCTATGTTGCTCGTCCTTTGGCATAGCCGGAACCACGAAGTCCCGAACTGGAGCAACCAGCTGGGCTAGAACCGCCCCCGGTGTCTGCTGGCCCTGAGTACCCTGCTCAGGTGTCTGGGCAACTGGAGTCTGACTGCCTCCCTGGCTTGAGAAGTAGCGGCAACTGCCTGATCACGGGTGGTACACACCATCAAGATGTGGGCCAAGGTCTCCTGAAGACTTGGAAAACAATAGGCACTGGCAGTGCTTGAGCCTGCCCCGCTGAAGTATCTGTGGCGGGAATCTGACCCTGAACAGTAGGGGGATCAACTGGCACTGCCCTGGCTGCTGCACGGGATGGCCCCTACCTCTACCACTACCTCAACCACGTCCTCGACCTCTCGCTGGTCCAGCTGGTGGCTGATCATCCTGATCGGTAGCGCGAGTCCTCACCATCTGTTAGAGAAGGAAAAAACAGAAGTTTAGATTTCCACAATTAACAAAATGGCACGATAGAATTCAAGAAATGAGATTGTTCCTAAGGGTTCCGCAACCTCTCGAACATAAGTACAAACGTCTCCGTACCGATCCGCAAGAATCTACTAAACCTGCTCATGACCGTTGAGTCCTATGTAACCTAGGCTCTGATAACTTGTCACGACCCCAAATCCTAAATCGGCCGTGATGGCGCCTATCGTGTAACTAGGCTAGCCAACAATCACATAACTATTGTTTCTTTCTAAAATCCTAACCAATTTCAAAATTTCATAAAGTATACAGAATTACTGAATTCAATAGGCAAAATAAACAGCTAAATAGTCTAAACCATTCCCAAAATTCGGAGTTAACATGTCATGAGCATCTAAGAAATATACCAACAAGTCTACTACTATAATACAAAACCTCCGAACGAATAGCTAGATACAACAAAAGAAGGGAAAACAGAGATGATGCAGACGCTGAACAACTACCTCTATATCCCGAACTCCGGCTCTGCACGGAATAGATGGCTAACGCCCGGTATCTGCACCTGAATCTGCACACATGGTACAAGGAGTAATGTGAGTACGCCTACTCAGTAGTAATGAGAATAAATCAAGTCTAAGCAGAAAGAAACACATAAAAATCAATATCATCAATTCATAATAAGCACAACCTTTTCTTCCCAACAGTACATACATTGATATATGAAATCATCATGCTTTAAAAGCGACTTAAGAAAAATCCTTTGAAAGTGTGTTTTCCCAACAATTCATAAATAAAAATAACCGAACGATTTAGTGTAAAAATGAAATAAATCATAAGTAGCCCCTCGGGCAGAAACATTAATCATAAATCTCCCCTCGGGCAGAACATCACTCAGCACCTCACATCCACTCAGTATCAGCCCCTCAGGCAACCTCACTATCACTCATGCCTCCCAATCACTCACCACTCGACACTCGGCACTCAGCACTCAGTAGGTACCTGCGCTCACTGGGAAGTGTACAGACTCAGGAGGGGCTCCTTCAGCCAAGTGCTAATATCAAGCCACCTCGTGGCGTATCATATCCTCAATATCAGGCCCTCGGCCTCACTCAGTCAGAATATCTCAAAAGCCCCTCGGGCATATCAGTGAAACGGGGTACTCGACCCAAAACATCATTTTTATATCCCAAAATAGTGTAAATAAGGCTGAGTTTCAAAAATAGTTAAGCACAACATCACTGTGTGTAAATCATAAATCAACAATGAGCAAATAGTAGTAAAAAGCCCCTAGGGGTTTAAACAAGCCGACACGAGGCCCCAAACATGTCTTATAGCCCAAATATAGAAATAATCTTTAGAACACAATTTAACATATGATTTAGAGTAAAATACGCAACGCAATAGTTGCCACGGAGAGGACCAAGTCCAATCCAAAAATCAGTGCGCGCCACATACTTGTCATCCGACATGTGCGCCATTCTAAAAACAGTGAGAATTATGAAGTCCAGGGTTTCATACCCTCATGACAAGATTTATAACCATTACTTACCTCTACCGGGCCACAATACTAATTCGCGATGCCCTTGCCCCTCAAGTTGGCTCCCGATTGCTCCAAATCTAGCCAAAACCAAATTAACATCATCAATCTACGCTAAAGGAACACAACCCAATCGAAAACTATCAATATATACAAAATTCTCGAAATTCGGCCAAACCCGAGCCTTGAGCCCATGTCTCGGAATTCGATAAAATTTACATCACTAGAATCCTCGTCCTTCCACGATTCTATACATATCAAGAACACTAAAATCATACCATAATTGCCCACTCAAATCTTCAAAAGAAAATCCCAAATTCCATGCACCAACCTATGTGATCGCAATCCTAACCACGCGATCGCATAGAACAAAATGCCTACCCCACTCTTTCACTCTACGCGATCGCGGATGACTCCACGCGATCGTAGTGAAGGAATCACTACTGCTAAAACACCAGAAAAGAACAGACTTCTTAAGGCCAAAAAGTGCCTGATTGAGCATCCGAAATACACCTGAGGCCCCGGGGACCTTAATCAATCCCACCAACACACCCCATGACATAATTCAAACTTAGTCGATTCTTCGAAACACCAAAAACAATACGAAAATACCAAAATTACATCAAATTCAAGCCTATGAACTTTGAAACATCTAAATTTCGCCAATGATGCCGAAACCAACCAAAACACATCCGATTGACCTGAAAATCTGCACACATATCCAAAATGAAATTATGAACCTGCTCCTACTTCCGGAATTCCATTCCGACCTCGATAGCCTGTTTTCCACTGCCGACCGGAAATCGCCAAAAACTAACTTTCGCTAGTTCAAGCCTAATTCTACACCAGACATCAAAACTTCATTCCGAACACACTCCTAAGTCCCAAATCACCTAACGAAGCTATCGGAGCCTTAAAATTCTCATTCCGAGGTCGTTCACCAATAATTCAACTCCCAGTTGATTTTTTCAACTATTATGCTAATTTATGAGACTAAGTGTCTCAGTTCTCACCACGGCCACTCCGAACCCGAACCAATCGAGTCAACATAACATAAATAGGCTAAGCAACATACGATAAAGCAGAAACAGGAAAAACGGGGCTAATCTCACGGAACGACCGGCCGGGTCGTTACAATCTCATTCTATTTTTAACACCTTTTGAGTATAATTTTGACATAGTACAATTTTTGAACACATGAGTTTATGAGAATCAGGTGAATTTCACTCTTATTTTTCCCTTTCTTAGTTTTTTTTATTTCTTTCTTTTATTCTAGAAGCCAATCAATATACAATTTTGAATCAAACAAAATGCACATGTAGTACATAAGATGTATTAAGATGGTCTTTTAATTTCGGTACACCTGTCTTAGACAGACCCAACCCTTGTTGATTCCCCAAAGTGAGATGCACGTGATGCAAACAAACCTTCCTACTAAGGATCCGATATGGCTATGTTATTCTAGGTTTAAATAGAAAAGTGGGCCACGCGCACGTGTGCACCAATAGTTCAGAACACTCAGAAAAGTGGCGTAAGGGCAATTTATACAGTTCAAATAATATTAAAGCGGTAAATGAACGGCAATTAGCACATTAGGCCCACAAACACAGTAATATCATCAATCAAGAAAGCCAAGTATAGGTCACATTACAAGCTCGAATATGAACCCTGAACCAGAGATTCTGGGTTCTAATCATCATAAGAGTCGCCAGAGCTGTCACACCTCTTTTTTCCGAGGAAAAAGGGTTTTTCCAATTAAAGTGACATTATTCGAAATGAAATTATTTATTTAATTAGAGTTGCCACATGGAATAATTGTTATGGTGTCACAAGGCACTGGTTTATTTTAAAATCCAAATCGAGGAAATTGACTCTATTTATGGTCCGCGAACTCAGAAGACCGGGTAAGGATATCTATTAACTCAGGAGAAGGTGTGAGGCACTCCAGAGTTCCGTGATTTTAGCACGGTCTCTTTTAATCATGCCTGGCTTAGTTGATTGATTATTACGTGTTTTATAGCCTATGTGTATTTTACCTTTTACCGCTTTTAATTATGGCGTTATGGATTTATCTTTGAAACGGAGTACGTGTGTGTAAATCCATTTTATTTAGCGTGCTAAAAATTATGTCACGCGTAAGTGTATACAATTAATAACACTTTATTATTAATAAGGATCGTTTGGCCAAAGTCGCGCGAACGCTTACCTTGATTTATTTTTGGAATCATAATTATGTCACACGAATGTGTACACAATCACGATAATAGATTAGAATGTGTCTAAAGCATCCTACGAATGTTTTTAAATTGATTAGATTCCTAAGTTTGAGATTATTTGTGACAAATCTAAAAGTTATGAAAATTATTATGGGAAGAGATGGTATGATTCGGTTATTTGGAGATATGCATCACAAAAAATGGAGAAGAAGGTTTTGGATTCATGGATTTTGGCCCAAATCCTTCTAAGTTCAAAATAATCCCAGTGGCCAAGTCATTTTCACTAAATCCACACCTTATTTCAACCTCTGTTAGCAGACACGAGTCCATTTCTCTATAACAAGTTTCAGATTGGTTTATCTCAATTTTAACAAAGGAAATAGCCCTTCCTACTTCTACACATGACTCCAAACTCATAAGAAACTAAAAGTATACATCTAACCATGAAAATTCTTAGATAGATACATGACTTAGACATACTAGTAATCAAGTTTTAACAAGAATATCGTCTAACTTTCATTATGAAAATAAAGTAGAAAATATCATGGAACTAAGAAGCATGTTAAAGGAGAAAAAAAAGGGACCTTATATTAACAGAAAGCTCCAAGCCAACATACAGAAAATCATGTCGATTATCGTAAAGCAGAAAGGAGGAAAACTCGACTCGAAGCCAAATAAGAATCTCGCCGGGAACCTTCAATGATCTCACATCGAGGACCTCGCCAATGATGAAACCTCGCCTGGAAATCAATGGAAGACTCAACTGACCGGAAAATTTGACGATGACAACCTCGAACGATCGAGCTCGAACAAGGAAGTCTAGAACTTAAACTCAAATGTATCATTTTGTGGCTATTTTTGGAGCTATTTAGTGGCTGGTTTTGGGGTTGTTTTACTAGAGATTTAGTTGTGTTTGAGGTTATTTTTCAAATGGAGTTTGGGGCTGGATAATGATGGTAAGCTCATGGTGGGAATTGGTGGTTTATACCATTAAATCTGATCTTATGAAAAGGAAGGGGAATTGCGACGCTTTTTTCTTTTTCCAGCCACTCCCCATTTTTGCCTCTAGGTTTCTTAATGTGCCCTTTATCCATTTCTCCTCTTTTTTTTTCCAAATCCGTTCCCCCTTTTGTCTTATTTTCCCGATCCCTTACTTTTTGTTCGTTTTTCCCTATTCCCAGATCTACTATTTCCCTCCCCCCTTTCGTGTGTGCGTGTCTTCCTAATTTTGTATGAGTGAGTGAAAGATATATAGCTGTAGGTATAGGATTAATTGATGGCAAAGAAAATAAGAGTATGTATATTAATTTTTAGTTAGAGCATGTGAGTTTGGTACAAAAGATATGTAAGAATCTTGCTAGGTGGAATTTTTGCATTGGTTCTTTTTTTCCCTTTTTATTTATTAAAGATAATCAAAATTAAAGATACTACACTAAAACTAAAAACTAAAAAACTATTAAGGAAAAAGTTATAGAAGTGCTAGTCTTACAAAATTAGAGGAAAAACATATTTTTGTGAATTTCTTTTCTTTTGCAAATTAAACAAAGGTAGTAATTCAAAATGTGAATCTTTTGTGAGTTTTAATTTCCTACGAAAAATCTATAAAAGGTAAAACAAATAGCTAAAATATGCTCAAAGAATATTTACATACTAAAAAGTGGTGAAAATCTGATTATGGTCAAAACTTAGGTGTTAAAAAATATCCATGTCCTTCACCATCCACTTTAATGTAGAGTTTGGTATTTGGTATACATACCATGATCTAGTGAATAAATATATGTGGGAAACCAAAGCCAATCAGAACCTCTTCAAGAAACCCTAGTCCACCATATCATAGGCCTTCTTGAGTCCATTTTTCATAAGGCACCTTGCAGATGTCTTCCTACCATAATGTCTCAAAAGATCATGACAAATAAACACATTATGAATCATAGATCTTCCTTGAACAAATACAGCTTGATTGTCAGCTACAATGTGGTTTATGGCTTGTTTTAATCTATTGCATATCATCTTAGATATGCATTTATACAAGACATTACAACAGGAAATAGGTCTATACTGGCTAGCATACTCAGGCCTATCCACCTTAGGAATTGGTGCAATGTTAGTTGAGTTCAATTGTTTCAAGAGCTAACCATTTTCAAAGAACTCCAGAACTGATTCTATGATGTCTGCTCCTACAATCCCACATGATGATCTATAGAATCCACTCCTATAGCCATCAAGTACAGGGCTCTTATTTTTGTCAAATTGGAAAATTGCTTCCTTGACTTATTTTCACATGCAAGGTCTAATAAACTTAACATGTTGTTCTACTGATAAAACTGCCCCCTCTTCAAAAAGCTATTGAGAGCTCTAACTTTTGCATTCATAGACTGTCCCAATAACTTCTCATATTACTCCACAAACACCTGAGCTATGTCACCTGAATCACTTTGCCAAATTCCTTGTTCATACTTTATCTATGTTGTAGCTAATTTCATTCTCCTGTGCCTGATCACTGCATGGAAACACCTGTTGCAAGTATATTTCTGCCATGTGTGAAATCATCCTAAATTGTTGACACACTTCTCTTTCCTTCTGCTGCATACCCTTATCTAGTGGATGTTCTTGCAACATCTCATGTATTCTCGTTAATTCCTCCCTGCTATCATCTGCTTCACTTACTAGGTTCTTCAAATATCTGGAATTTAGTTGCTTCAGACCTTTCTTTAGTAGCTTCAGTCTCTTAACTACTCTCAACATTTTGCATCCTTAAATCGGCACTTCCCACCTTGCTTTGATAGTAGCATCAAACAAAGGATGTTGGTCCCATACATTACCATATTGAAAATATTTCTTCCTTATGTCCTTAATTCCTTCTAAAGTTAGTTGTACTGGACAGTGATCACTTATTCCTTCAGGTAGAAACTTTGTTTTGCAGGCTGGAATTTTTTTCATCCATACATTGATGAAAGCCCAATCTATCTTGGAAAAGATTCTCTTTCATTGTGTTTGTCATTCCATGTGTACCTATTTCCTTGGTGAGGAAGTTCAATCCAACCACAATGGTCCACACAATTTCTAAATTCGATTATTTCTGCCTAGTTAACTGAATTTCCTCCTATTCTATCTTCCTCAGTCAATACTGCATTAAAGCCACATAATATCAACCAAGGTTTGAACAACCTCCATGTTGTTGCATGATGCTATCCCATAACTCCCTTATTTCTTCTCTAGAGTTGAAGGCATACGCCACAATGAGAAGAAATGTTAGTTGTAGTGAAATATAACTCACTTCACATGTCACACTCTATGCATTTATACTCATAGGGACTATATAATAGTAATCTTGCCTTTATGTTAACCAGATTCTACCATTATAGTGTGCTTCAAGATTGGTAATATACTGCCAACCTCCAAACAAACTACCAGCAATTCGTTGTATCTTCTCCTACTTTATTTTTATTTCCAGCAGACCTACTATACTAGCCTTAACTTCATTGCAAAGGATTTTAACTTCCTTCTGCTTATTTGGGGCATTAGAGCCCCTAACATTCCAACAAAATAAGTTAACCATTTCCTATCTGGGACATGGTTCCACCTCCCCCTTTCTCTTTAGTGGCCAGTTTATTAACAAGTTCTGATGTGGTGGCAGCAACATGTTTGTCCAATATTTGATAAGAATTGGACTTTTCTATTTGTAGGTTTTGTTTGGGGTAAGCCTCTTCCAGTTCTTGCAGGAGTGATCCATTCTGAACTAGTTGATGCATGTTGCCGAGACATTTCCACATGCTCCTTATCCTTTTTCATCTTCCCAGTATCATTCTCTTGTTGCTTCTTCTGCACTATCTCTGTTGTTGGTATTACTGTATTGGTGGTAAATAAGTGATACACGTGGACTTATATTTAGCTGACAGAGCATGATACCTATAGCAATGAGGAAATGACAATTGACATATTTCATTTGAAAGATGTATGAAGCACGGGAGGTATGGGGAAAACAACCACACGACGATAAAGAACTAGCTTTCCAACCTAAGCAGTTGCTGAAGAGGCACGAGCGGATTGAATCAATACTGGAAAGCGAGAAGATTCACAAACCCACAGTTAATGAGGAACGAGAATCAGAATCGTTACGAAATCCTCATAGGCAGTTACGATTATCAATCATAATGGGCAATTAATGCCATTGAAGCTCATAATGGTTGCACCATAAATAGGGGGAATCGTTATATTTGTAAACTCCTATATAAGGGGAGAGAATCTCATTTGTAAACACAAGTTTCGAGTATTATTGAAATATATTCATTTTCTCTTGCTTATTCAGTGCAATCAATTATTCTTTCTTTTTAGTTACTTTCTGTCAATTTTATTTCCTTTAAGCGTATTACTGAGGAAGTAAGGAATTATTTTATTATCAGTAACCCGATTTCTTCTAAAAGTAGGCTTTGACTAAAAATCTTATTTTTTGGTTAAATAAATTATTTCCGTTACCGTGAATCTGATAATCTTTTACTTTCCAGATCGTTCTTTCTCACAACCAAATCATGTCAACTGTCAGCGAAAATAACCGAAAATAACCAACAGGAGGGAGGATCTTCTCTAATACCTTCACCACAGTAGTCTCCACGTCAGTCTCGAGAAGGTACACCTGAAAGATCAACATCTCACACAAATGATCAACATGTAGACGGGCAGAATGTCGAGCAAGACGTTTTAAAATAATTGATCGCAGAACATGTGAGCAATTCCCTCCATGCTTTTGTTAGGGGATTGCCAACTGCACCACCAACTCCTCCCCCAAACAATACTGCAACTATAGAAAATTCACGTTCGAGGCTTGCTAATTCAGGAAGCGGGGGAACTCCAAATGAATCACGTGATGGGAGTTCAGGTACACCAAATAACTCTAATTTACACATTTTGGTACTAAATTTGTAGAAACAGATGAAAGAGAAAAACGACCGTATAGAATAAATACCTAGCATACCACCTGTGATTAAAGGAGTGGATATCAATAAATATTCACAACAACCTTGGAAGACGAGCGCGGCTCCACTGTCCATTCCTAAGAACTTAAAAATGCTTAACATACCAAAATATGATGGAAAAACTGACCCACGATATCACGTAACTACATTCGCAACGGGCGTAAAAGGCAATGATTTGACCAAACAAGAGATAGAGTCAGTTTTAATCAAAAAATTTGGAGAAACACTCACGAAAGGGGAATTAACATGGTATTCTCTTTTACCTAAAAATTCTATGTATTCTTTTGCCGAGCTTGTAGATTTATTCATAAAAGCACATTCGGGAGCTTAAAAAGTCCAAAAAAGGATGGAAGATATCTTTTAGGTAAAACAAGGAGATACTGAGTTACTTAGGGAATTTGTGGATAGATTTCAATGTGAAAGAGATTCTTCCACGAGTGTCTGATAATTAGGCAGCCATGGCAGTCGCATGTAATTTAAATGAAAAGAGCTCAGAAGCCACGCGAAGACTTAAGGAAAGCTTACGAGAATTCCCTGCTACCACATGGAATGGTGTATATAACAGGTACAATACCAAGCTGTGGATTGAAGAATACATCATCGCACAGTCGAGGGTTGATGAAAGAACAATTTCAAGGCGGCCAGAGTCTGAAAAAAGGTATGGTAAAAATAGGTACGAGCCTTATATGGGACCCTCGGGGCGAGATTCAAGGTCTACACCAGAAAATGTACGATCTGACCTTAGATCGAGGCATAGAGATGCGAGATCATCATCCAGGTTCAGAAAAGAACAAGATGCATGTGATAGAGATACTAACACGAATGCGAGGATTGGTTATTACACTTTCAATATCAACACTTCTTAGTTGGTAGCTGTGCTAAAGAGTATGGGAGATAAGGTGTGGTGGCCAAAGGAAATGAGATCAAACCCAAGTAGAAGAAGTCAAGATTTCTGGTGCGAGTTTCATAATGACCATGGTCATAAAACAGAAGATTATATATTATTTCAAGGTGAAGTAGAGCATTTGCTAAAACAAGGGTATTTAACGGACTTGTTCAGCGAGAAAGAAAAGCATATGAAAAATAGAAGAGAACCTCAAAAACCTCCATCTCCAAAAAGAATAATCAGGGTGATAAGCAGAGGAGAAGAAGTCAATGGTGTAACATATACATCTGCGAAAAAAATGTCAAAATTCACGGTGACCTATGGGAAGCAAATTCGCCAAGTTTTAGAGGAAGATAGTATAACGTTTGATGATGCAGATGCAGATAGCTTGATAATCCCTCACAATGATGCGCTGGTAATATCTTTACTTATACATAATACTAATGTAAAACGAGTTTAGATTGATCCAGGTAGCTCCGTGAATATTATTCTTCTAAGAGTGGTGAATGAAATGCAAATGTGAGACAAGATAGTACCAAATTCACGATCCTTATCTGGATTCGATAATTCAACCGTTATTACAAAATGGGGAGATAGTGCTTACCACATTTGCAGAAGGAGTTATCAAGCATATGAAATTCCAAGTAATAGACACGGACATGGCTTATAATGTTATTCTTGAGAGGCCATGGATGTTGTACCATCTACGTTACATCAAGTCATTAAGTTTCCTTCAAAATAGGGAATTCGACAAATCCATGGAGATCAATAGGTTTCTAAAAATATCAATTCAGTGGTGGATTCACACACGGCGAATGAAGATACAAACGAGAATCCCGTTGAAGATGTGGTAAATCAGATCTCAGCTGAAGGTGGCTAAAGGTAAACAGATGTAGATTCTAGACCTGATGACATTCAAGAACCAGAGGAGAATGAAAACATCAAAACCACAATTGAAGAACTCGAAGTTGTTATACTATCGAGCAATGGCCAGACAGAAAATTTATATTAGAGCAAAATTGGGCTCGGAAATGAGAGGTAAGTTAGTTCAATTTTTAAAAGCTAACACATATTTATTTGCTTGGTCGCATTCAGATATGACAGGTATACCTCCGGAGGTGATGACCCACAAACTGAATGAATATACATCGTACCTACCTGTCAAGCAAAAGAAGAGGAAGCAAGGTTCTTTCAAAAATCAAGTGATTCAGGATGAGGTACAGAAACTCTTAAAATTTGATTCAATACGGGAGGTAAAATACCCGAACTGGTTAGCTAATATCTTGGTAGTTCCAAAAAAGAATGGAAAATGGAGAGTTTGTGTAGATTATACTGATTTAAATAAAGTTTTCCTAAAAGATTCATTTCATTTTACACATATAGATCAATTGATTGATTCTACCGTAGGACATGAGCTGTTAAGTTTTTTAGATGCATATTCAGGTTATAATCAAACAAAGACGGATCCTCTAGATGAGGAAAAAACTTCATTGTTACAAAGTTATGCCCTTTGGTTTGAAAAACGCTGGGGCACCGTATTAAAGATTGGTGACCAAGATGTTTCAAGAACACCTGGGAAACATTATGGAAGCCTATATCAATGATATGCTAGTCAAATCTGCACGAGCAAGGGATCACTTTCAACACCTTTGAAATTCTCCGCAAATATAATATGAAATTAAATCCAGAAAAATGTGTCTTCGGCATGGCTTCAGGTAAGGTTTTAGGTTTTCTTGTATCTAACAGAGGTATTGAATTGAACCCTGAGCAGATAAAATCCATTGAAGAAATTCCAGACATACTCACGAGCAAAAAAGAGGTACAAAGGTTGGCATGAAGAATAACAGCTTTGGGAAGATTTATTTCCAAATCTTCGGAGAAAAGTTTTTAATTCTTTTCAGTATTGAAAAAGCAAAATCAGTTTGAGTGGACCGATGAATGTCAACAATCCCTCAAAAATTTAAAAGCTAATTTGTCAAATCCACCCCTGCTGGCTAAACCAAAGGATAGAGAAAGGCTATCGTCTATCTCGCAGTATCTGAAATGACGGTAAGTGTGATTTTAGTACGAGAAGATAAAGGTAAACAATCTCCAATTTATTGTGTTAGTAAATCTTTGTTAGATGCTGAGACTCGATATCCTCACTTAGAAAAACTTGCTTTAGCATTAGTTATGGCATCTAGAAAGCTGAGACCATATTTTCAGTGTCATCCTATCTCTGTAGTAATTGTTTATCTTCTAAGGAATATACTACATAAACAAGAAAAGTCAGGAAGGCTAGCTAAATGGGCTATAGAAATAAGTGAATATGATATCATGTACCAACCTAGAACTGCGATAAAATCACAAATTTTAGCAGAATTTGAAGCAGATTTCAGCACAGAAATAGTTCCTAAAGTAGAAAAGAAACTATAGGTATTCACCGGATCTAATCCAGGCACATGGACTCTATTTACTGATGGCTCCTCGAATGTTAAAAGAGCAGGTTTAGGTATTGTTTTAATCCCACCTTCGGGAGAAAGTATAAGACAAGAAATAAAATGATATTCCATTACTAACAATGAAGTAGAGTATGGGGTTATGATTGCAGATTTGGAATTGGCACGAGAACTCGCTATAGAGCAAATTGTAATTAAAAGTGATTCCCAACTGGTAGTTAACCAGATGCAGGGGACTTATGTAGCTAGAGAGAACGAAGGCAACAATATTTGGAAAAGGCATGAGAATTTATAAGACAATTGCAGTCATGGAAAATGCGGAAGAAGATGCACTTGTTAATCTCGCGTCAGTTGCGGAAATAACAAATACAGAAAGTGCCGTCATAATATATTTGTTTCATTCAACACTCGACCAAGATAAAAATAAGGTAAATTTCAATAATTTAACTTGGGATTAGAGAAATGAATTTGATAATTTTCTGCAGTATGGAACCTTGCCTGAAGACAAGAAAGAGTCTCAGTTACTTCGGCGAAAAACTGCCCGTTACTGCTTAATTCGTGGAAACTTATACCGAAAGATGTTAAGAGGACCTTTAACAAGATGCCTCGGACCTGCATAGATAGAATATATGACGAGAGAAGTACACGAAGGACATTATGGATATCACGTAGGAGGAATATCCTTGGTAAAATTTTTAATAAAAGCAGGATACTACTGGCAAAAAATGGATGAAGATGCAGAAAATTTTGTGGCAAGCTGTGATAAATGCCAACGATATGGCAATAACATGCATCATCCAGCAAAACTAATATATCCGGTTATTTCCCCATGGCCATTCATGAAGTGGGGGATGGATATCATGGGACCATTGCCACAAGCTAAAGGAAATGTACGATTTTTGTTAGTATTAACAGATTATTTTTCCAAATGGGTAGAGGCAGGAGCCTCCAAACAGGTATTAGAAAAAGAGGTCATGGATTTTATTTAGCATAACATTATATGCCGATTTGGAGTACCAAGAGAAATCGTATGTGATAATGGGGCGTTCATAGGCACGAAAGTCACATAATTTTTTCAGAGTTGGAAGATTAAACGAATAACTTCCTTAACTTACCACCCCGTGGTCAATGGACAAGCTGAATCAACAAACAAGATTATTATTAATAATTTGAAGAAAATATTAGAAGAATTAAAAGGCAAGTGGCCCGAGGTTTTACCAAAAGTATTATGGGCTTATCGGACAACAGCAAATACAGGCACGAGAGAGACACCATTTTCACTCATTCATGGTGTTGAAGCTTTAATTCCAGTTGAAATAGGTGAGCTAAGTACGATATTTACACAGGCAAGTGAGGAATCAAATATAGAAGAAATGAGAACAAATTTAGATTTACTTTAAGAGAAGAGAGAAGCGGCTCTAATAAGAATGGCAGCTCATAAGCAAATTATTGAGCGATACTACAACAGAAAAGTTCATCTCATATACTTCAAGATTGGGACTTTGTCCTCAAAAAGGGTTTTCAATCAACAAAAGCAGCTGGTGCAGGAAAGTTGTGTCTACATTAGGAAGGTCCTTACAGGATTCGAAGCATTGCTGGAAAGGGTGCCAATGAGTTGGAAACCATGGAAGGTAAGGTACTACCCTCGAATTGGAATGTTGTGCACTTAAAGAAGTATTACTTCTAGGCAAAGGAAGTACCCACGGTCAGGTATCGCTCATCTATGATTTTATTTTATTCTTTTAAATTGTACTAACAGTTTTAGATGATAGGGAAAAAGCTAGCCGTACCAAATGATGATATTAGATCCGAAAGACACGCGAAATACAAAATTATTCCTGATCTAGGTTACAATCTTTCTGATGGAAATAAAAGGGTTAAGCAGTCATCATCTTAATATATACCTCTGGTCCCGTGTGTGTTTTCCCTTTCAGTAAATGGACCAAATGCAAGGAATAATCAAGTGCTCGATATTTCATACTTCAAAGCTCTAACACTTGGGGACTATATGAAGGCAAAGAAGATTAAAAGTCAGAACTCAAGCTTGAATCAACCTAAGAGTCAAAAGTCAATAGCTAATCAAGAACCCAAAAAAAAAAAGCTTGAGTCAAAAACCTTCAAAGTAACTCGCAGAAAGGATATAAGATGGACACATAAAGTTAATCCAAGGTCTTACGAGTTTTTAGGTTAAGGGCAATAATTAGTCACGGATTACTTGATAGACCCGAAATTTTGGAAACCTGTTACAAAGAAAACAATTATGAAAGAGTTGTAGATGTTGTACAAAACGTTATTTGTATATATGAAGAGTATTGTATAAAATTTGAAAGTTCAAAGCATGAAACTTCCTCAAATTAATCCTTTTTCTACTTCTTTCATATATTTACACCATTATGATGTTGAGACGTCTTCTTCATTAGAGTCGTTTATAAAAGAGCCTCTTTTATAGAAATTGGTGTTTATCAAAATCACGAAATGTTAAGAAATTTTTAAATGAAAGTTTAAAAACTAAAGAGTGAAACAAAAACTCAACATCAAAATGAACGGAGGCTTATATATTAAACTTGGCCAAAACTAAGGTGCTTGTTTGTTATCAAACCGCAATACAAGATAGGGGTAAACTAACTTCCATTCCCAAAAATAAAATAAATACTTCCCATCAAGAAGTTCCAAATAAAACTAAGTTATGAAAAACACTAAGGGGCATCATCCAAAGTGGCATCATTCACTGGTACATCAGCAAGGGGAGAAGATTCAGCTTGGGAGAAGAGGCTTGAACACTAACTTCGCAGGGAATAGGATCATCGTCTTCGGGAACATCAACTTCAGGTGAGGAAAAACCTTGACTTTGTTGAGTTTTTTCAATTTTTTTTATTTAGCTTTGGCGATCTCAGCATTCAAGTTGAAGCCTTCTTGTCTAGCCTCCATCAAAGTCTCGAGGCAGGTATTCAAAAAATCTCAACTCACGTCAAGAGTCAGCTTGTCTTCAAGAGCTTTATAATCTTTCTCCCATTGATCAGTCTCGACCTTTAGCTCTTCTTTTCAACTTTGGAAGCATCATAGGCAGTTTTCAAAGGGGTGAGAGAACCCTCCAAGAACTTGATCTTATCCGAAGAGGCACATAGATCATCTTGAGCTTGTGTAAGTGATTGAACTAACTCTCTGACATAAGTTTCTTTCTCGTTAAGAAGTTCCTTCAAACCCCTTTTCTCTTTAGTTCATTTTGAAAGCTGCTCAGCAAATGAAGACTAAAGGATATCCTTGTCTTTGCCAACTTGACTTGAAGAATCCTTTTCAATCGCTAACTGTCACTACCCAAACCTATGGGCCGTAACAGGCACCCGCTACTTTACTCAATCGAGTACCAACATGACGTATCTTTTGTGTTATACTATCATAGGTAAATGAGCCGGAAAGGCTGTCATGAGATAACTAGAATAAACATGAGAGAATACTCAACATAAAATGACCCAACCTGATATAGACACTTATACACGTGACATACGGGCCTATAAGGCCAACATGATCATTTGTAAACTCAAGATATAGGCCGACAAGGCCATACAAGTATCCATATACATGACATCTGTCTACAAGCCTCTAAGAGTACATAAGTATCATAAAGGTCGGGACTGGGCCACCATACAGATCAATACATGTCCTAATTATACTGACAAAATAACCAACCCCGGAGTAATTAGAGCGCACCAGCACCTTCCGCTGAGCTAATAACCTACTTGGAGGACTCTCAACCTATCTATTGAGACCTACGGGCATGAAACACAGCGTCCCCAGGTAAAGGAACGTTAGAACAAACAATGTACCGAGTATGTAAGGAATGAAAATCAGTAACCAATAGACATGAGAGAAACATGGAGTAAAAGAATCAACATGTAAGTTTGAATAACTCTGTGAATCATTAATATTTATAATTCCATGCATATGCATATAAATGTCATATGATGCATAGGTATATGCGTACATAACATCATCAAGCCTCTGAGGGCATCCCATCACATCATCTCGGCCACTGTGGGCAAAATCATCAACATATACCAGCTAATTAGGTAGTGGTGCGTATATAACTCGTAACCTTTTCCCATATACCATATATATATATATATATACACACACACATACATATATGTGTATATAACGCCATCTGGTCATGGGTCAATATACATGTATAAATGAATGCAATGCATGAGAAGTACGTCAATAAAACCTCTTGAAACGTCATAAGACCATTATGCCTTTGATTAATGTCAAGAAATAAACTTTATGAACTTATGTATTTTCTGAGACCCATGGCCAGATGATAGAACAATAGGATACATGGGGAATCAAGAACATATGCATCTCTAGTATTTCTATGAATAGAGTCATTTATGAAAGTTGCACATTTGCTCGTTTCGTTTGTATCGTATGGATCATGCTAAAAGGAAAGAAAAGATAGACTTAACATACCTGAGTCGATTCTCTTGAAAATCCCTCTAACACATGTCTTTTGTGATAACACACGTGACAGCGGATCGAAATAGGAAAAATCCGTATGATATTCTTGAGAAAGATTGCAACGTACTTCCTTAGAATCGCAAATATCACGCTTTATCGCATTATGAAGTTTCAAACAAATTACTTTGGAGATTCCATCCGTATGAAAATATCTTAGCAATCAAGGTATGAAAATCTCTTATCTTTGAGGTTTCAATTATCTTAGCAACATAAGTATCCCACATAGAAGATGTATTAAAATCTCTTATTTTTGAGATTTGCGGGCCCCACCTTTTTGTGATGCCTAAGCCACAAAAATCCTCCAAATGTGCCACCTATTTTATGAATTAAGAGTCAGCAAATAGGGCTTGATTTGCTGCCACGTTTGGGGGGGGGGGGGTTAGGCTTATCCAATATTATCCACTCATTTCCTTAATTAACTTGTTAATCCCCCACTAATCCAATAATTAACCAATTACTCATAGAATTAAGAATTATCTCAAATTACCTAAAATACTACTCACTTTTAACACACTTTATACATCTTACCATCATGGTCATATGGTACTTTGTATGATACTATTCTATAAATACGGGATATTATAGCTCGAACAGTATTTTACCTCAAAATGTCAAACTTCGATGAAACTCATTTTCTTCGATTTGCTTACTCTTTCACCTTCACAAATTTACTTATCACTTGTTTGTAATAGCATAATACTTATAACCTCCAAATAGTCTCATTCTTGAGCTTACGTCGATTAACTTATGCCGAAACTTTAACGTACGAAAATGAGGGATGTAACATCTCATTTTCGAGCTTTCATCAATTTACTTATGGCATAATCTCACGTACAAAAACATGGGGTGTAACATCATTCCCCCCTTTGGAACATTCATCCTTGAATGTTAACTGATGCACTTATCATTCTCATATCCCATAGCTCTTGCGAATACTTTAATACTCTACTTGCCATCTAGGAAACTATTCTGTGAGTAAGTCCAAAGGCCAAGGCGTTCACCCTTTTAGGCCTCTTTCTCACACCATGACTTGTGGTCGGAATCCTTATAATCTCGTAACTGTTGTTACCTTGTGTCATGCATCATGTACGACTCTGACCTTGTAAGTGCGCCTATGCAACTCTTCTATCCTTTTCCCTCTGGATTTTAGCCAATCTCTAGGCCTCACTTTGTAAACATATACAGAACTATGACAAGCTATCCCTCTAGGCGTCTATGGGTATACTGAAGTTCTTCGCTCGATAATTTGTTGAACTTACGTGTAACGACCCGACCGGTTGTTTTGCATTATCGACACTGTTCCCTTAATGAAACTTCCCATAGCAGCTTATTATGATTTATGACTTGCGAGGACCGGTGGTTCGGAATTCAGAAGTGTTTAGAGTGCTATAGGAACACTTGGTTCCTTAAGGTTGGCCTTTAAGGCCAAGTTTGACTTCGGTCAATATTTTGTGTAAACAACCTCGAAATCGAGTTTTGACGGTTCCAACAGCTTTGTATGATGATTTCAGACTTGGGCGTATGATCGGAATGGGTTTTGGATGACCCGGGAGCGTTTCAGCGTCCAATATTGAAATAAGAGTTCCTTAAGTTCCTATTTTTGGTTTGGGATGTGTTTTTGTGTTATCGAGGTCCGAACGTAATTTCGACACTGGGAATAGTTCCATTATGTCATTTAGGACTTTCCTGCAAAATTTGGTATCATTCCGAGTAGTATAGGTCGGTTCGGCGCATAGTTATCGAATTCAAAAACTTGAAGTTCTTAAGTTATGATTCTAGGGGTTTTGGGATGTGATTTTGAGTTTTAGCGTTGTTTTTAGTGTTCTGAAGTCTCGAGCGAGTCCGTATTATGATTTGGGAGTTGTTGGTATATTTGGACGGGGACTCGGGTGGGCCCAGGTGCCTGCCAGACATCACACGAGGCCAAAAACCAACTGAAATAGCTGCTGGTGCACCCGTTCTGGTTTGACCGCAGATGCGGTTGCCCCCCAGTGGGCATCCATTTCTCGCAGGTGCGGACAAAGTTCTGTAGGAGCGGAGCCGCAGGTGCGGTCTCCTCTCCGCAGGTGCAAGCCCAGGCTTCCTCCTCCATTTCCGCAGGTGCGGGCCTTTGTTCGCAGGTGCGATACCGTAGGTGCGGTCCTTGAGCCGCATGTGCGGAACATCTGTCAGGCAGTGTGTTTCTTAAATACGGGATTATTCACTATTTTCTTCATTCCTTCCTCCATCAAATCACATTGAGAGCTTGGGAAAGGGGCTCCACGACCCAACCACTGAGAGGTAAGTAAATTATATCTCAAAGTTGGTTTAATTCATGAATTCTTAGTTAAGTTAACCTTCTTAATTAGTAAAAATCATGAATTGGGTAGTAACCAAGGGCTTTCGAGAATTTAGAGAATTACCCGTCAATTAGCTATGAAATCAAGTAAAAATCATGTATTAATGATCCTTAGGTTATGGGTGAGTGGTTCCTTCGTGAATTTTCAAAATCCGAGCGTGCGGGCCCAGGTGAATTTTGGGATTTCTTCAAGAATGATGAATTACTAAATAAGTAGGAGAATTTCCATACTTTGAGCATAAATTTATGTATTTGTATAACATTTGGCTAGTTTCGAGTCCTCGGGTGTAGAGTTCGGAGTTTCGGGCGCGTTCTTGGTCCGGGGAGTAGATTCGTCACGACGTGAGTCTCCTTTCTAACTTTGTAAGAGGGAACTGTCCCCCTAGGTAATTTAAATTCTATATGTGATAACTGTGGGGGCTACGTACATACAAAGTGACGAGAGTCCGTACGTAGCAGCTATTATTATTATGTCCGGGTAGTTAGGCCCACATCATGCCTTGTGTTTTACTTGATATGAACTATATGCTTAATAAATTAAATGTTACATGCGGCTTATTTCCCTGAGATCATGGGATTTAAGAAAAAATTGTAAGGAATTGTTTACTGAAAAGTAATTTAAAAAGGAATAATGTGTGTGCATGTGACCGCTTCGCAATTTACATTCCGCGAGCGGAGTGTGATTTCCCTCCACTCTTATGGGAATGGGCCGTACACCACGGAGGATTGAGAGATGAAATTTTGGTTCGGGTCGTTCGATCCTCGGCAATGCATAGATGTGAGTACTTTATGGAAAGGTGCACTTATGGTTCGGGCCATTCGACCCTCGGCAGTGCACGGACATGCCTATCTTATGACTCCGGCTGGTTGTCCTTACCCTGCATGCACATGATTTATTTGTTACTAAATTCATGGACGTTGATTTGACAGATATTTGGGGGAAGGTGAAGTAGTAATTGTTTTATTCATTCCCAGTACTTCCATGGATTTCAGTGCCTTATATATATTTGTTGCTTCACTGCCTTTACATGCCTACCGTTTTCATCATATTCTGTTAAATTATATTGTTGGACCTTAGTGAGTGTCATGTCGACCTCTTGTCACTACCTCTTCGCGGTTAGGCGGGATACTCATTGGGTACATATATATTTATGTGCTCATGATACGCTTCTGTACTTAATTATATAGGTTCTGAGAGTGGTGCATATGGTTGTCGGACCGTAGCGTGATCTTGATTTCTTTCCTTTCATTTGGCTAGGATGATTTTGGAGAGCTCAAGGAGAGATTTTCACCAAGCAACACAAGGTAAGTGATTTTTTCCTATTTTTGAGTTAAATATGTGATCTTACATGGATTTAGACATGGAAAATTTGTATAAATTTGGAATTTTTGGGGAAGACCTAGAACTTGGAATTTTGGATTTTTACCATGAATTTGAGCATGAAAATTGTAACAAATTGCATATTTGAGTTAGTACAGTTATGGGTAGAATTTATCTTCGAGAAATTTCGGAATCCGGGCACGTGGGCCCGAGGGCATTTTGGTCAATTCCTTGAGCGGAGATGGGAGTTTATATAATCTGAATTTTTAACAAATATTTGAGTATATTTTCATTGGTTTATCATTATTTGGATAGTTTGGGGGCGTTGCACATCCATTGAAGTCGACATAGAGGCTCGGAAGCCGGGTATGAATCTTGGGAGCGAGGTGAGTCTCCTTTCTAACCTTGTAAGAGGGAATTGTCCCCATAGGTGTTCTACGTGCGGTGTGTAATTGTTTTGGGGGCTACGTGCGTACAAAGTGACGAGAGTCCGTACGTAGCGACTATTATATCATGTCGGGTAGTTTTAGGACTCAAGAGCATGCCATTATGTACCTTATGTGTGTATCTTTAGCAAAACTTGGAATTGTTTATTATCTTTGAACCATTATTCTTATTATCTTTGAACTAGTATGCAAATGGTAGAGGGTTTCCTCTGAATTTCCAGTGAATTAATCCTTGTTACAAGTATAGCCTCTACTGAGCTTATTTATATATATATATATATATATATATAAANTATATATATATATATATATATATATATATATATATATATATATATATATATATAGGTTAATTATATATAAGAGTCAGCACTCGAGTTGCAGGTATGATTCGCAATCGAGGGAAGCTTTATGTTAGTTATATATAAGAGTCAGCTCTCGAGTCGCAGGTATGATTCGCGATCGAGGGAAGCTTTATGTTAATTATATATAAGAGTCAGCACTCGAGTCGCAGGTATGATTCGCGGTCGAGGGGAGCTTTAAGTTAATTATGTATAAACGTGTCAGCACCCGAGTCGCAGGTATGATTCGAGAGGGTGGGAAGATTTATGATTAATTTGTAAGAATGCACTTATGGGACGGGCCGTTCAATCCTCGGAAGTGCACAGTTTATTTTTATTATTGGTTCGGGCCGAACGACCCTCGGCATATATACATATACATATACATATGGCATACCCTTGTGAGTTAAATTGTTAAATTGATGTAAGGATATACATTGTTAAATAACTTCGTGGATAAGGCCTTGACAGATATTTGGGGAAAAATGAAGGAGAAACTAAGTAATTCACTCATTTTTTTGAAATTACTCGGAGTTTTGTGCGTCATATATATATATTTTGTTGCTTAACTGCCTTCACATGCCTACCACTTTCACAATATTTTGTCCCGTTTATATTATTGGACCTTATAGTGTGAAGTCGACCTCTCGTCACTACTTCTTCGAGATTAGACGGGATATTCACTGCGTACATATTTGTTTATGTACTCATGCTACACTTGCTGTGCATTTTGTTGCACAGGTACCTTCATAGCATATTGATTGACTTGGAGACTTATATGGGCTGCATTTATCCGGAGGCGTTCCGCAGCTGATAGAGTTTCCCTCCTATGTATTAATACATTATGTTGATCTTTTGTCCAATTTGTTCCTCGGGCAAGCGATATATAATTGTATAAATTCTAAGAAGTTGCTCATGTACTTGTGACACCGGGTTCTGGGATATGTATTGGGATATAATTGCTTAAGTGTAATCTTTTAAATCATTGTTTTTAATTAACAAAATTTTATTTGGTTATTATGTAATGAAGTGAAAGGAAGTGTTTTCATAAATGTTTTTAAACGGAAATTTATTTCGATTAGTTAATGTTTTGACTTGCCTGACCTTGTGTCCGGCGCCATCACGACCTTAGGGATTTTGGGTCGTAACAACATGGTATCAGAGCGCTAGGTTTCCGTAGGTCTCACGAGTCATGAGCAAGTCTAGTAGAGTCTTGTGGATCGGTACAGAGACGTCTGTACTTATCTTCGAGAGGCTACAGGGCTGTTAGGAGTACTTCCCTTTTTGATTCTTCATCGTGTGAGTTGATTCCTTTTAAGGCTTATGCCTATGTTCATTCCTAGTCAATCTTATGCGTCGCGAAGCGTTTGCTATTGATCAGGAATTTGAGGAGTGGGAATGGTGCTGCGAATGTAATCCGAGATGCTTCCATTTGTAAATGGTGGTGGTTGTTGTTATGGCTCTGCAAAAGGGTAATGTGTTATTTTAGCTCAGTAGTTGTGTTTATGGGAGCCTTAAGGCCGTGATCGGGTGGTGATGATGTTTGCAATTGATTGTCGCACGGTGTTGATATGATGATAGAATGATTTCCCGTACGTTGGGGGTGATGAATGGTTGAAGGGAGGTTTTCTCAGAGTTTGATTTCGAGATTTCGGTGTTTTAGTTCCGGCAGAGGAAAGGCATTTGGATTCTGAATGGTCTGGTTGGAGTTGATAAAGTAGTAAGGCTGGGTGTCTTCAAGTGAGGTGGGATATGCACCTATGACGTGTAGTTTTCGTCATTAATCAGATGGAATGTGTTAGGTTTGGCGGTGCTATGGTTTTTTCGGTTGCGTGGGGTCAGAGTATCGAGAAGAAGTGTTGAAGAATGCGGTTGACAGGGATCGTGTTATCAAAGGAGGAAGGGTCTCAGCAGGGTCTAGAGTGGTGCAAGGAGTGGCTTCGGGCTAAGTAGGGGAGTCCCACCATCTGCAGTAGGACTGTAGGGTTGTCTTCTCATAGGGCTGCGAATTGTCGGCGTGTTGGCAATTTGTTTCAGCTAAGGGAAAGGAGTAAAATGATGATTGCGCATGGGATTTGATGAATGTGTACAAAAGTTGGCCGTGTCGGGCCAGGGTTAGGCTCTGGAAGATCCAGAATGTTGCTTAAGGCATATGTGAGTTGTCAGGTTAGTTACTCAGTCATATGTTTCATTAAAAAAGGTGTTCCTATGCTAGGAGAGCCCTGGAGTTAATTGTATTTGGGGCCAGTCGGAGTGGGTGGCTCTCAATAGCGGTCCTAGTGAGTTCAAAAGTTAAGAATGCGGCGTTTAAGGATTTCAGGCAGCATTATGATCGAGAATCGAGCTTTTACAGAGTAATCTCTTAGAAAAAGGAATGATGGTTGGAATGTTCTATGATATGTTTCAGCACGCATGATAGCATTGGAGGAGTTAGAGAAATAGACTCCGGATTGAAGAAAAGAATTATCAGAAAGGTATGAGACGAGTTTCGGGATTTGGACAGCGTAGTCTCGTGAATCAAGGTCACTCTGGATGAGTGAGGATTGAGTTTGCTATGGGTTGAAGGAAGTTGTTATTATTCCTGAGGCAATTGAAGATGATTAAAAGAAGATATATTGATTAGCCATGGTTGAACTAGCACATTTGCGGCAGTGATCGGTTCCTTTGATGTGATTTAGTTATGCATGTGGTTTGTGCCAGTGTGTGCGGGGCTTGTCGGCCGTCGTAACGGATCTCATGTGGGAGCAATTGAGTGCTATGGACTGTCAGGTGTAGGCGGACCCCGGAAGGGTTACGGTGGTATAGACTACTACTTAAGGATTTGCATGATTGGGTGATAATGGGAATTCACTCGTGTAATGAGATGGTACTCTTGAATTGAGTCAAGTAAAAATTTTCTATATGATGAATTGTTCACCCTATTGGTGGTTCGGAAGTTGTGATGGAATTCTTGCGCTACCTCGTATTGGCATGTTAGGTGTGGTAAGCAGTATGTAACTGGGAGTAAGAATCGAGATTTAGGTCTGATGTTTATAAGGATGTCATGAGCTCGGAAAAGCAAGATAAAGTGATTTGAAAGTTCAGAGTAAGCTGGTGTTATCTTTAGTGTCACCTGAGATCAGTATTCGGTGAATTTGTCATTTTGAGTTTTGTGCAAAAAGTTATGACCGATTGAAGATGACTGCTGGAGCAATTTCACCAGAATTTTCTGATGCATGGAGCCGAATTTAGAAGCTCATATCTCGGAATATATACAGAGTTATATGGTGTACAACCTATCAAATTAAATATCTTCGAGTCTAGTTTTTAAATCTTCAAACCGTTTGTTACTTGGATATTTCTACAAGGAGTTATGAGTGTTTTAACACAAGGTGTTCAACAAGAGAAAATTGTACTAGGAGGTACAACCTGCACAGCACAAGCGCAAGGTACAACTCGATGAAGCATGGACAAATTGTTTTAAACACGAATTTTGGCCCATTTCTTTCATTTGGCTTGGATGATTTTAGAGAGATCAAGGAGGGATTTTCACCAAGCAACACAAGTTAAGTGGTTTCTTCCTATTTTTGAGTTAAATATGTGATCTTACATGGATTTAGACATGGAAAATTTGTATAAATTTGGGATTTTTGGGGAAGACCTAGAACTTGGAATTTTGGACTTTTACCATGAATTTGAGCATGAAAATTGTTACAAATTGTATATTTGAGTTAGTATAGCTATGGGTAGAATTTATCTTCGAGAAATTTTGGAATCCGGGCACGTGGGCCCGAGGGCATTTTGGTCAATTCCTTGAACGGAGATGGGAGTTTATATAATCTGAATTTTTAACAAATATTTGAGTATATTTTCATTGGTTTATCATTATTTGGATAGTTTGGGGGCGTTGCACATCCATTGAAGTCGACATAGAGGCTTGGAAGCCGGGAATGAATCTTGGGAGCGAGGTGAGTCTCCTTTCTAACCTTGTAAGAGGGAATTGTCCCCATAGGTGTTCTACGTGCGGTGTGTAATTATTTTGGGGGCTACGTGCATACAAAGTGACGAGGGTCCGTACGTAGCGACTATTATATCACGTTGATTAGTTTTAGGACTCACGAGCATGCCATTACATGCCTTATGTGTATCTTTAGCCAAACTTTGAGTTTCTTATTATCTTTGAACCAGTATGCTTATTATCTTTGAACTAGTATGCAAATGGTAGAGAGTTGCCTCTGAATTTCCATTGAATTAATCCTTGTTACAAGTATAGCCTCTACTGAGCTTATTGATAAATCTGATATATATATATATATATATATATATATATATATATATATATATATATATAAGAGTCAGCACTAGAGTCGCAGATATGATTCGCGGTCAAGGGAAGCTTTATGTTAATTATATATAAGAGTCAGCACTCGAGTCGTAGGTATGATTCGCGATCGAGGTAAGATTTATGGATTTATGTTAAATATATATAAGAGTCAGCACTCGAGTCGCAGGTATGATTCGCGATCAAGGGGAGCTTTATGCTAATTATGTATAAACGTGTCGGCACCCGAGTCGCATGTATGATTCGCGAGCGGGGGAAGCTTTATGATTAATTTGTAAGAATGCACTTACGGGACGTGCTGTTCGATCCTCGGCAGTGCACAATTTATTTTTATTGTTGTTTCGGGCCGAACGACACTCGGCATATATACATACATACATATATATATATATGTATGACATACCCACTGTGACTTAAATTGTTATGATTTAAGGATATAGATTGTTAAATAACTTCGTGGATAAGGCCTTGACAAATATTTGGGGAAAAATGAAGGAGAAACTACTTATTCACTCATTTTTTTGAAATTACTCGGAATTTTGTGCCTCATATATATATTTTGTTGCTTAACTGCCTTCACATGCCTACCGTTTTAATAATTTTCTATCCCATTTATATTATTGGACCTTAGTGAGTGTCAAGTCGACCTCTCGTCACTACTTCTTCGAGATTAGACGTGATACTCACTGGGTACATATCTGTTTATGTACTCATGCTACACTTTCTATGCATTTTGTTGCACAGGTACCTTCATAGCACAATGATTGACTTGGAGACTTATACGGGCTGCATTTATCCGGAGGCGTTTCGCAGCTGACAGAGTTTCCTCCTATGTATTTATACCTTATGTTGAGCTTTTGTCCAATTTTTTCCTCGGGCAAGCGATATATAATTGTATAATCTCTTAGAAGCTGCTCATGTACTTGTGACACCGGGTTCTGGGATATGTATTCGGATATAATTGCTTAAGTGTAATATTTTAAACCATTGTTTTTAATTAACAGACTTTTATTTGGTTATTATGCAATGAAGTGAAAGGAAGTGTTTTCATAAATGTTTTTAAACGGAAAGTTATTTCGATTAGTTAATGTTTTGGCTTGCCTGACCTTGTGTCCGGCACCATCACGACCTTAGGGATTTTGGGTCGTGTGATATCGGGGCCGTATCATGGTTTCAGAGCTCGGTACTGGTTCGATATGACTTATATGTGTTATCTGTGAAATTTGGTAAGAAACGGACTTAGTTTGACGTGATTCGGTCCTTAAATGCAAAACTTAATGTTTATAGAAGTTTTGAGGAATTTCATTGATTTATTTTAGTTTAATTCATCGTTTTAGTGTTGTTTTATGTGGTTTTAAACCTCGAGCGAGTCCGTGTTAGGTTATAAGACTTGTTTGTGCATTTAGATGGGGTCCCGGGGGCCTCGGGTGAGAGTCGGATGGGGTTCGGGTCAATTTTCCCTATTTTTGAAGTACTGATTCCTGTCATCTAGTTTCCTTCTATGCGATCGCATAGATGAAGTCGCGATCGGATAGTGTTTCTTTGGACCCCCCAGTTTTTCCTTCATTGCGATCGCACAACTACATTCGCGATCGCGGAAGCCCACCTTTTCCTTCTTTGTGTTCACCCCCATTGGCACGCATTCGCACAGTGATCTCCACTTTTGAGCATCAGATTACTCCCTCCTACCCGATCGCATTGCGTGCTTCACGATCGCGTAGTGTGACGATTGGGCCAGCAGATAATTCCTTCTATGCGATCGTATAACTACCTTCGCGATCGCATAAGTCATTTTGACCAGTGATATTTTTCCTCTACGCGATCGCAAATAATTTCACGCGATCGTGATGCTTTAAACACATGGGCAGAATATAAGTTTCCAAAATCGGGGGTTTAACCATTTTAAACATATTTTGACTTCTATAACTCAGTTTTGGGCGATTCTTTGAGGTTTTTTTCACACAAATCGAATGGGTAAGTGTTCTTACATTAGAATTAATTATATTTCATGAATTAGTTCTTATTTTTGTCATTTAAATTGTGTTTTGGGTTGAGGGAATTATGGGTATGAAAAATCATGATTTGAAGGGCCAAATGGTATCAGAATTTGATAAATTTAGCATGGGTGAACTCGGATCGGAATGGGAAATCAGAATTTGTAAAATTTGTCAGGTTCCGAGGTGAGGGCCCGGGGGTCGACTTTTGGGTCGATTTTTATAATATTGTAAAGATTGAGACTTTATTATTCGGAATAGTTCCTTATACGTTTTATATGTATTTTGAAGTTGTTTTAATTGATTTTGAGCCGTCGGAGGCCTTCCCGCCCGAGAAATCTATTTTTGAGTATTGGGTTGTCGTCTTTGAGGTAAGTATCTTGCCTAACCTTGTGTGGGGGAACTACCCCTTAGGATTGCGTCTTCTATGTTGATTGTAGTCCGCGTACGCGAGGTGACGAGTTCGTACTCGGAATTATTTACAAATAGATTGCCCTTTTTTAGGTCCTTATGTTCCCTGTGTATGAATTGAAATTGTTATATCTGAATTTCTGATTTCTAGTTTCATCTCTTCCTGCTCAAATTAGAAGTACTTGCCTAGAATTTGTTGTTTCTTTTTTGCTCTTAATTGACTTAAATGAAGACTTTGCCTTTCCTACCATTATACTATATCTTTCTTTATACACTGCCTATGTGACTAAAACTAGTATAATCTCGCTCTATAATTGTCTAACAATTAATTGGAATATCTATACGTTGGTGTCAAGCATGCCCGTAATTTATACATTGTGGTTTAAATGATTTTTCCTTAAGTACTACTTAAGTTTAATTGATGACCGCCCATGTTGATGGGAATTCTTTGATGCTGCCTATTTACTGAGCATTGTTCAAGCTGAGTTTATTCGGTGAAGCTAATTGTATAAGTGAAATTGGTTATAGCTGATTCCCTTGCCGGGATGATTTGGTTTCTTGGTTGCGAACTTGAATATATAGAATCGTTGTTATATTTTCCTTGTTTTCTGCTTGTTATGGTGCTTCTCTTTGTGCCTGGCATTCCTTTCAGTGGCTACTTCTTATGAGTGAGTTTTTACCATTTTTGTGATTTAAGTCTTTGTATTGATTTGCTCATCAAACTTTGCATTCGGCCTTGTTTGCTTTTGCGCCGGTTGTGGAAATATATGTTGTTTCTGTCGCATTCTAGTTGTTTTCCTCAGTGGCTGCATTGAATATTTAAATTGGGACTACGGACCGAGATCCGGGAGCTTTCCCCCGGTACTGCATTGCATGTTTAAATTGGGACTACAGACCGATATCCGTTAGCTTTCCTCCTAAACTGCATTGCATATTTGAATAGAGTCTACGAACCGAGATCTGGGAGCTTTCCCCCTATACTGCATTGCTTATTTAAATTGGGACTACGGACGGAGATCTAGGAACTTTCCCCCTGTACTGCATTGCATATTTAAATTGGGACTACGGACGGAGATCCGGGAGCTTTCCCCCTGCACTGCATCGCATATTTAAATTGGGACTACAGACGAGATTTCGGGAGCTTTCCACCTGTACTGCATTGCATGACAAATTCTGAGTTGCGGACGGAGTTCCAGTGGTTTTATCATTGAGGAGATTTTATATATATAGATATTGAAAAGTATAGCTGAAAAACAATACTCTAGGAAAAGTTATGTCTGAAGGACTTCTATTTCGAAAGTATATTTGAAAAGTATTTGTCT
>ML405355.1:25859-69884 GCA_005239525.1 Nicotiana knightiana | reverse complement strand
TTATTAATTCATTTGTGAAAACTTCAGCAGAAGTGCTGAAGTTATTTAGTTTAATTGTAAAAAAAAATTCAGCAGAAGTGCTGAAGTTATTTAGTTCAATTGTAAAAACTTCAGCACCCAATATGATGAAGTTATTTAGTTCATTTGTAAGACTTCAGCACCCAATATGCTGAAGTTTGGCCTGCCCCATACACTACCCATACGACCCCGTTTTTGAGAGTGTCAATCTCAGCCGTTGATCTTTCCAGATCCAACGACTGAGAACTATCCATTCCCTAAGTATATATATGTCCTAACCACACCCCACCCCCCTCATTTCACCAAAGTCTAACACCCCTACCCCATCTCTCTCTCGTCTCTCTCACCCCGTGTTAACTCCGCCGGCCGGNTATTTAGTTTAATTGTAAAAAAAAATTCAGCAGAAGTGCTGAAGTTATTTAGTTCAATTGTAAAAACTTCAGCACCCAATATGATGAAGTTATTTAGTTCATTTGTAAGACTTCAGCACCCAACATGCTGAAGTTAGTTAGTTCATTTTTAAAAGACTTCAGCACCCAATATGCTGAAGTTTGGCCTGCCCCATACACTACCCATACGACCCCGTTTTTGAGAGTGTCAATCTCAGCCGTTGATCTTTCCAGATCCAACGACTGAGAACTATCCATTCCCTAAGTATATATATGTCCTAACCACACCCCACCCCCCTCATTTCACCAAAGTCTAACACCCCTACCCCATCTCTCTCTCGTCTCTCTCACCCCGTGTTAACTCCGCCGGCCGGAAATCGCCTCCGGCGGCGGAGCTTCTCCAATCGACCCCAACTTTTAACCAGGCGATCACCATCGTCTCCTCTATCACCTCCCGTTGCTAGTTTCCCCAAAAACCCAATCGATTTGCGTCAATTTCAGATGTAAGAATCTGAAAACCCCAAAATTACTCCCCGGCCGATTCAAAGACAATTAATGACTCAGACCTTCATGGGTCGATTGCTCTTGACTAGAGCAATTGATTTGGAGGCTAGAAAATTGATACTAACAAATAAATAAAACCCGAACGAAATGTGCAGTTGCCACCATGGAATTCAATCGGTTCTGCTTTGTAGCTGTTATTGGGACAAACACACACGAAAGTATACATGGTCGATAAGTAATAAAGTGATAAGTAAAGTATCATTTGCATATAAGTTTATTATCAACTATTAATAAATATAACTAATACAATAATCTATTCAAGCGATTTCTCAACCGTTGGATGTGGTTAATTGAAATAACTTACGAATTACAAAAGAAATAATTAAAATAAGCACTCAAACAAATGACGTTGAGTATCATTTGCATATAAGCACTTGAACAAATCATGTATGCGAAATTGGATTGAGTTCAATAAAAGAGAATATTCTATTGGTATTCCTTTGAATTGACTAATTAATTTATCTAGTTTATTAAATGACAGAGTTAATATTGATTATAAAAATCTCTGAGTTCTTACTCGTCTATTCAAGTAAACCTAACTCTTACATATTTATGGAATTAACAAGATTGCATAATTACCCAATGTATAATACCCAAACAAGACGACTAAGTGTACGTCTATTTTAACCGTGATTCCGTTCTCAAATGCCCAAGTTCAAGAACTTGCTCTACTAATTCTATTGCCACCTAAAATTCTCACTTTTGAATTTTTAATTTTAGATTCATATTGTTAGATGTGCAGTAAATAAATTAAATTTGGGATTAAATAAATAAACTAACATTGATAAAATCAAGTTCGTCAATTGAACCTTCAAACGACAATATTCGTGTAAAACCCATAACCTCATAACTAACAAAATTAGCCACTCATAGTCATGACAACTATCTCAATTAACTCCCAAGAGTACACAAAAAATACAGAAAGTAGGGAAAAAGAAAAATCCAAGACGAATTCCACAGTCTCTAAACTCTGCAATGGCTTTCTACTCGCTTCAAAATGNCCCCCCCCCCCCCCCCCCCCAAAAAAAAAAAAAAAAAACCCTGTGTTTTTAAACTTATTTGTGTATCAGAAAGTCATGGGTCAAATTTACTCTTTTCCTTTTCCGAACAGCTTCAGTTATTGAGGCCTTCACGGATGCATCACGTTTGAAGTGGCTTAAAACTCACAGCTAGGGATAAAAAATAGGGCGGTGCGGGTGCAGGGTGATGTGGGTTTAAGACTGTGGCGGTGTGGGTTTAAAATTATGCGGGGCAGATTGAAATACTTTTCATAAAAACTTATGCGAGGCGTGACGGGTTGCGGTTCACGTGAATGTAAGGATTTTTCTTCTTATTCTGAGTTCCCTATAATCATCATATGACCCATAAAACTTGCTTCTCAACAACTTGCTAATCCACTTTGGAAAAAGGAGACATAAACAATTTATTTTATTATATTAATAATAATTTTATGATATAGTTCGTCAACGATAATACGTTAATACTACTTAGATATATTTTCATAAAAACTAAGACATTTAACAATCTATTTTTGTGAAACTGAACTGTGATGTAAAGACATACAGTAAGAGGTACAGTGAATACTAAATTAACACACTAAGGGTTCATTAGTTTACCGCTTTTCAATGAGTAGCAAAGACTTATTTTTCTTTTTTAATTCAGATTCAGCACTTAAGAAACAAAAGAACATTTCATTTTTTGGTAGATTATATTGAAAATTCCAGCCAAAATATAAAAAGGAAACAAGTAAACAAAATAAAAAAAAAACTAATGCAGTGCGGGGCGGGTCGACGCGGGTGAAAATACTATGCGGGGCGGGGCAGGTTGAGATCTTTATGGGTTTAGGCGGGTTTGCCCCACACAGAGGCGAACCTACAGTGGAGGGTGCGAGGTCACTGGAACCCGTTAGATTCTACAAAAATCATGTATATATAGATTTTATATGTATTGTATATTCATATAGGACCCCTTAAATAGATTTGTGGTTGTTTATATATTACGGATAAATTGTCATACTTACTAATTTCTTAAAGAACTGCACAGAAAATTTTATCGTTAATTATTGGCATATTTAAAATTTGTGGTGCCCTCGTTGCGCTCAAATCCTGGGTCCGCCTTTGACCCCACAACCACAAACGCATCACACCACTTGCGCATTAAGGACAAATGTTTTTAAAATAAAGTAATGTTTGTTTGACGATTGATTATAATGAGTAGCAAACATTATTTATGATGTCCCACGACACATTATTAAGAGTATCTTAAAAAACAATTAATTTAAAGAAACACTACTCCTATTGTGTTGGAGACGCCAAGTATGAAATCAAATTAAAAGACTGCTGAGTATTAATTGGTGACTATCTGGTATACTATATAGTCAAGTAAGGCAACTGAAGAAATAGAATTTAAATAGACAAGAAAAACAAGATGAAGCTGACCGTTATATATAAATACTTATGTCTTTGGGTCATCTCACTCATCAGTCTGAGTTTCTATTTTCCACATAAACTTAAGAACAACAAATTATCTTGATATTTTGTGGCAAAAAATACTAAAAGTATAAATTTATTAGAAATGGCCTTACCTGCAGTTGGCAATAATAATGTGAAGCATGGAGAAGAAGAGATCGTTCGACCTGTCACCAACTTCTCTTCTAGTCTTTGGGGAGAACATTTTCATTTTTTGTCCATGGACAATCATGTATAAACTAGTGGAGGGGCAGCCCGGGGTTGGCCGGGCCCAACGTGAATAAAACTATATGTTAGCTTCAAGATTTCACATATTGATTTTGATGATAACAAACCAACATAATTATTAATCAACAAACATTTACTTACGGTAATCTTATTTTTGTATAGGTTTATTCAAGAAAGAAGATGTTGGTAAAAATCCAAACAAATATGAGATAGAGAATATCATGTGTTGAATTTATAAGTGAAAATATTATCAAGAAGATTCTTTTCAGAGATTTGATCTCCAAGCGTCATAGAAGGAATAATATTTGAAAGTCAAATTTCAAATATCTTTCAAATTTCAAATATTGAATGGATTACTATAATATCAAAAGAAGAATGTATGAAAATTATGGAAGGAAAGTGTATTAGTGAAAAATAGACTCACCACATGAGTCTATTAAATGGCGACATGTATCAACGAAGTTATGAGAAAGATGAAGAATGACATGTAAAAGTGATATGTAAAACTCCTTCAGGACCAAACACATTCGTACCATGCCTGTTAGTCTCGGAATTGATCATCACAGAATAGCCCCGGATCAGATACGAGAGAATAGTTCATAATTACAAATGAGGAAAGAATTAATTAATCCCGGATTATATGGGATTTATCATCATTACGCCATCTTCTACAAATCAATTATCTAACATACAATAAATGCAATAATTAGTTGTAACGGGCAGAACAAGGTAATCAATTACGAAATTGACTCAACGGGTACAAGATTGACTCAACAGGCGCGAGATTCACTCAACAGGCGCGGGATTGACTCATCAGTTGCGGAATTAACTCATCAGTTACGGAATTTCAGCATTTACTCAGCAGTTACAAATATTCCAAAAGTAATGGATGGATTGAGTAAATGCTCATACTGGACGCATAATTCAAGAAGAATGGTTACTTACATTGAGCCCTATAAATAGACATACTTTACCACCATTGTAATTATCTAATATTTTTCTCTACAGTCCTATACATTGTAATTTATAACATCTTGTTCCCAAGTTAGCCGTAGTTCGGCTCTTCAAGCTCTGTTCGGCTAATCAAAGGATCATCTAATAAAAATTATCTCTTCTCTACTTTACTTTTAATTATCTGTTATTGAATTTTTTTTTCACTTCTCTATCATGTTTTATTAAAGAAAATTTATATCTTTTGGATCGAATTGATATCTTGTGGCACGTTATATAAAATTAATTGTTTTGGCCTCGAAAGCTATTTTTGGGGTTAAACAGTTTTGTTATGTTACCAAAAACTCAAGCAAATTTTCTATTCATCCAAAGATACTAACAATTTTTGTTAATATTCGCTTGTTTTCAGTTTATACTTTCGTCATGGCCGAAATTTACCAATTAACACAGTTAAGGACAACCAAGTTAGAGATGGCTTTACCATGCAAAATGAAAAGGAAAGAATAGCCATGATAACAATAAGTAAGCAACAAGCAGATAAAAATGGAGTATATACATCGGTATATTGGTAATGCAACTATTAGTACCAAAACTGATTCTAACGAATCTGCGCCAAACAGTTCCGAAACATGAGGTTTAGATACATCAGGTAATTTTAATTTATAAAATTTAGTTCTAACTTTACAGAATTAGATCAAGGAACAGAATGAGCAAATAGAACACCCCCAGGACTATCCAACTATCCCACGAGAATGATATGCATAACCGTTATAGAACTGGGCTTCAAATAGAGGAAGGCAATGAGGTTCAATCGAAAATAAAAAATAGGTTTGAAAACCAAATGGAGGTAGTTCTAGGGTGATCCTAATCAAAACGTAGAAATCTAAAAAAAATAGGTCCGAGAAAAGAGATATGAGATTTTCTTCACGGGATGAAAAAGATCTGAACCTTCCCGAACAGGTAAGAATAGTCTTGCTAAATTTAATAAGACAAGAATGAAGGTCAGGGAAAGCATGGGTAAAACACCTGCGGGATTTCTTACAAAGATATCGCACCTAGCAACTAGAAAGGAAAAGACAGGTGCAAGACGAATAATTAAAGACTACGAGGAATAAGGTTCATTAATAGCCACATACAATTAGACAAATATTTTCAAAAACAATCATTGAACCGAAAGAATCAGAAGCCACGAGGTCAAATGCTGAAGAACTAGAAACTACCATTGACTTACCAAATAGGAAGGTTTAAGTTGGTCGGGACTTGACACCGAATATAAAGGTAAGTTGATTAAACTTTTACGTTCTAACGCAAATTGCTTTGCTTGCCCCATGATAACATAACAAGTATACCATCAGAGATAATGGGTTGTACGCTCAATATTTACCCCCGCTATAATTCGGTCAAGCAAATGAATGAAACCGAAGTAATATAATAAAATATAAAGTAACAAAACTTCGAAAGGTCGGTTTAGTCCGTAAAGTCGAGTCATCCAGACTCGCTAGCTAACATCAGCCTATCATTACTTCCAAAATTCCGAGGAGAAAGATGGTTGTTGGTACACCAACTTATCTCGGAGGTCTCGGTAAATGTAATATTAATTCAAGAAGCTGAAGGTACACAATATCCTATCTATTGTAAAATGCTTTTAGACATGGAAACTACATATCTACGTTTTGAGAAGTTGGCATTAATAACAGCTGCCCTATATTTAAGGATTTATTTTTAATATCATCCAATTTCCATAGTCACTATATTTTTATCATGAAATATTTTGCATAAACACGAATTGTCAGGAAGGATACCTAAATGTGTAATCAAACTTAGTGAATATGATGTTATTTATCAGCCATGTACAGCTATAAAATCACAAGTTTAGTAGATTTCATGGTTAATCATAGCTCGAACATATTACCCAAAGCTGAAAAAGAAGTACAGGATAGGGACCTTCTACACAATTAGGTCCACGAGTATTAAAAGTCTCGGGTTAGGGACAATGCTTAATACCTATCAGAAAAAAGAGTTAGATAGTTCATAAAAGTTATTTTATTACTAACAACAAAGATGAGTATCAAGCATATGCTACAAGGCTTGAATTAGCTAGGGGACTCAGAGCAAAAATATTGATTTAACGATAGATCAAATCCAAGAAAAGTATGCAGCCGAAGAAAATCGATCTGGATGTGCTAGACTCTGATCTACTGCTGATATCATTGATTCCGTAAGAAACTCCAGGCTCTTATCGAGATATATCGGTTCCAAATCAAACAGTCTCGGTATCAAGTTATCCCTTATTTGGGCGCTCCCTGATCTATCATCAGTTACAATGTAAATGAGGTAAGCTCGACTAATTTAACTTTGGCATAATAAATTCATTGATTACTTGTAGAATGAGACTTTACCCACAGACAAGCACGCTCTCGACAACTCTGACTGTGTCTCATCCCTACTTCCTTGTTGAAGGAGAATTATATTTGAGAATATTTGTGACGACCCAAAGGGTCATCACCTATTTTATTACCCATCCAGTACTTCTGAGGCCTTGAAAACCTCATTTGTATTAGCTTCGATTTGCGTGCACAGTCCGGGCGCGTATCCGGACAGCTTATATATGAGATTCGGTGAAAATGCTAATATTTGATATTAGAATGAATAAATTTGACTTCGGTCAACATTTTGGGTAAACAGACCCGGACCCGTGATTTGATAGTCCCGGAGGGGTCCGTAGGAAAATATGAGACTTAGGCGTATGCCCGGAATCGAATTCCGAGGTCCCAAGCCGGAGAAATGGATTTTTGAGTAAAATTGTTTTCTGGAAATATTTAAGAAAATTGAAAATGAAATCTGATTTGAAAGTAATGGTATCAGGCCCGTATTTTGGTTCCGGCGCCCGGTACAGGTCTTATATATGGTTTAAGCACTTTCTAAAGTTTTATTGAAATCGGATTTCGTTTAACGTGTTTCGGACTTAAAAATGGAAAATTTGATGTTTTATGAAATTTGATGGAATTCATGGATTTCGAGGTTTGATTCATTATTTTTGATGTTATATTGGCGATTTGATCACACGGTTAAGTTCGTAGGATGTTGTTGAGTCAGTGCATGTGATTTGTTAGGAGCCCCGAGGGCTCGGGAGTGTTTCGGAGGTGCCTCAGAGTGATTTTGAACTTAGAAAAGTTGCTGGTTTTTGCTTCAGCTGTTGCAGGTTCATTTGTTCTTCGCGATCGCGAAGCCTCTTCTACGTTCGCGAAGCTTTAAGTTTTCCTTCATCGCGTTCGCGTTCGCATCCATTCCCTCGCGATCGCGTTGGGTTATTTGACCCTGAGGGCTTAGTCCTCTTTTCCTCTTCGTGTTCGCGTACCGTTGACCGTGATCGCCTAGCCTTACCGGTCTCCTTCATTGCGTTCGCGTGATGTCCCACGCATTCGTGTATGTCAACTTCTGGACCCCAGTTTTCTTTACTCTTCGCGATCGCGTCATCCCTTCTGCGATCGCGATGGTCTGTCCAGTCTACCCTTCGCGAACGCGACCTCCCTTCCGCGATCGCGAAGGGCAATTTTTCCCAATGGCATATAAATATTTCCAGAACAGTAGCTTCGGGATTTTTCATAAGTTTTCACGAAACTCATCTTCTCCAAGGTCCTTAGGCGTCCATTGAAGCCATCCTTCACCAAGACTTCTTGGGTTAGTAAATTTTAACTCATTTCCTTCATTTTTTATCTATAATTAATAATTCCTAAGCCTAAAACATGCAAATTAGAGTAGAAAATCTGGAATTTGGGTAGAGTTAGGCCCTTTTGAATTTTCTTGATTTAGACCTCGTTTTGGGGTCGAATTTGAAATCAAATTATATATTCAGGCTCGTGGGTGAATGGGTGACATGGTTTTGGTCCGAGCCTCGTGTTTGGACCAAGCAGGCCCGGGGTCGAATTTTTGGTATTTTTGGATGAAAGCTAGAAAATGGATAATTAGGCCATGTAATTGAAGATTTGAATCCTTATTGATATAATTGAGTTGATCATGTCTAGATAATACCATTCCAGAATTAAATTCTAAAGGAAAGACGGTGTTAGAGGGTTGATTGCGCTACCTTGGACCCAAGGTAAGTGTTCGGTCGAACCTTAGCTTGAGGGAATAGGAGTTGAGTATAATTTGCTACTTGCTACTTGCTAATTGCCAAATACGATGTATAGGCATGGTGACGAGAATCTATACATTGGTGTCTAGCATGACTGTGAGTCTTTATATTGGGAATAGTCTAATTTCATGATAGTTTCCATGCTTAATTGATGATTTCTCAAATTGTGAATTGAATAATGAAGAAATATGAGATAGTATGTCTTTGGAGGATTGGCTCAAATTGTGAATTGAATAATGAAGAAATATGAGATAGTATGTCTTTGGAGCATTGGCTCAATTTGTGAATTGATTAATGAAGAAATATGAGATAGTATGTCTTTGGAGCATTGGCTCAAATTGTGAATTGAATAATGAAGAAATATGAGATAGTATGTCTTTGGAGCATTGGCTCAAATTGTGAATTGAATAATGAAGAAATATGAGATAGTATGTCTTTGGAGCATTGGCTCAATTTGTGAATTGAATAATGAAGAAATATGAGATAGTATGTCTTCGGAGCATTGGCTCAATATGTGAATTGAATAATGAGGAAATATGAGATATTACACCCTTTGGAGTATTGGCTCAAGTGATAGAATAAATCACGGAAATGAAAGTGAAAGAAAGAGAAAGAGTTATTGAAATATACCCTTGCCGGGTCATTGTTGCTTTTGATATTGATTGTCCCTTGCCGGGATTTAATTGTTGAATTATTGTTCCCTTGCCGGGATTTCTATTTCTATTTTGTTTACTTTCTTGCCTTGTTTGTGATTGCTGTTTGGGTGAGGAAGAGTGTTAAAGCACGAAGGGTGATGCCGGGCATCGTTTGATATTGTGAGGAAAGAGTGTAAAGCACGAGGGGACATTCCGTGCCATGTTTATATTGATTATGCACGAGGGGACATTCCGTGCCATGTTTATATTGATTATGCACGAAGGGACATTCTGTGCCATGTTTATATTGATTATGCATGAGGGGACATTCTGTGCCATGTTTTATATTGTTTATGCACGAGGGGACATTCCGTGCCATGTTTATATTGATTATGCACGAGGGGACATTCCGTGCCACGTTTTATATTATTATTATGCACGAGGGGACATGCCGTGCCGCATCTTTAACTGTTTAATCTGTGTTGTCATTTCCCGTTATTAGTTTCAGCTATTTCAGACTGTTGTTTTCGTTTCTGTCATTTCAGTATTTGCTATCTCTTACCCCCAACATGCCCCCCCGAAATTGTATTCTTGTTTAGTTTCTGCTATATTATTGAACTACACAGGTTTGTTTGGTAGTCTGGTTCTAGGCTCGTCACTACTTCGCCGAGGTTAGGCCAGGCACTTACTCAGTACATGGGGTCGGTTGTACTGATGCTACACCTGCACTTCTTTTATGTTGTGCAGATTACGCAGCCGGACCCGGAGGACATCATTAGTGGGAGTGTCTTCCAAATCATCATAGAGGCTTCAAGGTATACCCACTGGCGTTCGTGGGCCTTGGCGTCTCTTCTATACCCTTGTCTTCGGTTCTATCTTATTTTTCCTTTAGTTTCGAAGGTAGACATTTATTTCCTTTTAGACTTGTATTTAGCACTCTTAGACAGTTCGTGAGTTTGTGACTCCAGGTTTTGGGAAATTTACGCGTTGTTGTTTTATGTTATCCTTATTTAGCTTGAGACCACATTTAAATTCCACTGTTAAATGGTGAACCGTTTAGTTTATCCTATTAAATTGGTGTTAATTTGCTAATTATTTATATACGTTGGCTTGTCTAGCGGGTTCAACATTAGACGCCATCACGGCCCGATGGAGGGATTTCGGGGCGTGACAAGTTGGTATCAGAGCACTAGGTTACTTAGGTCTCACAACTCACGGACAACTTGGTAGAGTCTGAGGGATCGGTACAGAGACGTCTGTGCTTATCCCCCAGAGGTTGCAAAGTTAAGATGACTCCATATTTCTTTTCTTCTCTGTCGTGCGCTACGAATTCTGAGAACTGATTGAGTTTCTATTCTATTCTCTCGCAAATGGCGAGGACGCGTGCTTCCCTTGGTTCCGCCTAGCAACTTGACACTCTTGCTACAGCTCCTACTCGAGGTCGAGGACGAGTCCGTGCTAGAGGCCGAGGCCGGGGCCGGGCTCAGCCTAGAGCAGCAGCCCCAGTAGAGGACCCTCAGGTCGAGTCTGACGAGGAGGTCCCAGTTCCGGCAGTCCCAGATGGACCAGCTCAGGTCCCAGAGAGGTTCATAGCTACCTCAGTGCTTCAGGACTCCCTTGTCCATCTAGTCGGACTCATGGAGAGTGTAGCACAGGCGGGTCTTCTTCCTACAGCACCAGCCATCTCTCAGGCTGGGGGAGGTTCCCAGACTCCTTCCGCCCGCGTGCCAGAGCAGCCAGCTCCACAGTTACAGACTCCGGCACCTCAGCCAGCCGGAGTAGCTCTGCCGGGTATTGCAGCACCGGTAGCAGAGGGAGCACCTATGTCAGCAGATGCTTTGTGGAGACTTGACAGGTTCACTAAGTTATTCACTACTACTTTTACTGGTTCACCATCAGAGGACCCCCAGGATTATTTGGATAGCTGCCATGAGGTTCTTCGGAACATAGGCATAGTGGAGTCCAACGGGGTTGACTTTGCTACTTTTCGGTTATCGGGCGCATCCAAGAGTTGGTGGAGAGACTATTGCTTAGCTAGACTAGCTGGATCTACACCTTTGATTTGGACTGAGTTCTCAGAGGTATTTCTGGGGAAGTTCCTTCCCATTACTCAGAGAGAGGATCTTCGGAGGCAGTTTGAGCGTCTCCAGCAGGGACCTATGTCAGTCACTCAGTACGAGACCAGGTTTATCACTCTAGCCCGACATGCTCTTATGATACTTCCTACTGATCGGGAGAGGGTTCGCAGGTTTATTGAGGGGTTGGCCCAGCCTATCAGACTTCAGATGGCTAGAGAGTCAGGTACAAACATATCGTTCCAGGATGTGGCCAATATGGCCAAGAGGATTGAGATGATTCTGTCACAGGGTGGTGGTCAGGGGGCTGACAAGAGGCCCCGTCATTTCGATCGTTTCAGTGGAGCCTCATCTGGGGGCAGGGATTCTTCAGGCAGAGGTCATCCTCCCAGACCTTTTCATTCAGATCTTCAGGTTTCCCATGGTACTTCGGGTGGTCGTGGTTATCAGCCGCACTATTCTGATCAGCAGCCTTACAGTGCGCCACAAGCTCCCATCGGTGCACCGCCGCATCAGAACTTCCAGGGTGGTTATCAGGGTCGACAGGGCCAGTTCCAGAGTCCGCAGTCACATTAGCAGAGGCCTTGTTATACTTGAGAGGGTTTGGGGCACATTTCCAGGTTTTTCCCCCGAGGTTCTGGTGGGTCTCAGCATCAGGGTTCTCGTGCCATGGTATAGGCACCAGGTATTCCACAGCCTGCCAAGCCAGCTAGAGGTGGGGGTAGAGGTGCTAGAGGTGGAGGTAGAGGTCATAGAGGGGGAGCTCAGGCCACCAGAGGTGGAGGACAGCCAGCAGCTGACCGTCCCAGAGATGTGGTCAGGGTGGTGGGGCCCAGCCCCGATGTTATGCTCTTCCAGCCAGGCCAGAGGCTGAGCCTTCAGATGCAGTCATTATAGGTACTATTCGAGTTTGTGATAGAGATGCTTCAGTGCTGTTTGACCCAGGGTCTACGTATTTGTATGTTGTCCTCTTATTTTGCACCATACCTGGTCACGCCTAATAATCCACTGAGTGTTCCTGTTTATGTATCTACACCAGTGGGCGATTCTGTCATGGTCGATCATGTCCATCGTTCTTGTGTTGTGGTGATTGGGGGTCTTGAGACCCGTGTTAATTTTTTGCTTTTGGGTATGGTTCACTTTGATGTTATATTGGGGATGCACTGGTTTTCCCCATATCATTCCATCTTGGATTGTCATGCCAAGACGGTGACCTTAGCCTTGCCAGATTTGCCCCATTTGGAGTGGAAAGGAAATCCTGGTCATTCTGCCCGCAATGTTATTTCGTACGTGAAGGATCGGCGTATGGTCGAGAAGGGATGTTTGGCTTATGTGCGCGATTCCACTGTTGAGGTTCCCTCTATTGATTCGGTGCCCGTGGTTCGTGTGTTCCTGAGGTTTTCCCTTCAGACCTGCCGGGGATGCCACCCCACAGGGACATTGATTTCTGCATTGATCTAGCTCCGGGCACCCAGTCCATTTCTATTCCCCCGTATCGCATGGCCCCGCCAGAGTTGAAAGAGTTGAAGGAACAATTGCAGGATTTGCTTGGGAAGGGTTTCATTAGACCTAGTGTTTCCCCTTGGGGTGCTCCAGTGTTGTTTGTGAAGAAAAAGGATGGTTCGATGAGGATGTGCATTGATTACCGGCAATTGAACAAGGTTACAATCAAGAATAAGTATCCACTGCCAAGGATTGATGATTTGTTCGATCAGCTTCAGGGTGCCAAGGTATTTTCAAAGATAGACTTGAGATCTGGCTACCATCAGTTGAGGATTAGGGCATCCGATGTCCCAAAGAAAGCTTTCCGCACTCAGTATGGGCATTACGAGTTCTTAGTCATGTTGTTCGGGTTGACGAATGCCCCAACAACTTTTATGGATTTGATGAACCGAGTGTCCAGGCCTTATTTGGACTCGTTTGTGATAGTCTTCATTGACGATATATTGATATACTCCCGTAGTCAGGAGGAGCACGAGCAACATCTCAGAGTGGTTCTTCAGGCTCTGAAGGATAGTCAGCTTTATGCAAGTTTTCAAAGTGTGAGTTCTGGTTGAGTTCAGTTGCATTCCTGGGTCATGTCGTGTCAGCAGAGGGTATTTAGGTTGACTGGAAGAAGATTGAGGCGGTCAAGAATTGGCCTAGACCAGCATCAGATACAGAGATTCGGAGTTTCTTGGGATTAACAGGCTATTATCGTCAGTTTGTGGAGGGGTTCTCATCTATTGCAGCCCCAACGACTAGGTTGACCCAGAAGGGTGACCAGTTCAGATGGTCGGACGAGTGTGAGGCGAGCTTTCAGAGGCTCAAGACAGCTCTGACTACAACACCGGTATTGGTTTTGCCCACAGGTTCAAGGCCTTATATAGTCTATTGCGATGCTTCCCGTATTGGGCTTGGTGCAGTGTTGATGCAGGATGGCAAGGTCATTGCTTATGCTTCGAGGCAGTTGAAAATTCATGAAAATAATTACCCAGTGCATGATTTGGAGTTGGCAGCCATTGTCCATGCATTAAAGATTTGGAGACACTACCTGTATGGCGTGGCGTGTGAGGTGTTCACAGATCATAAGAGTCTTCAGTACTTGTTCAAGCAAAAAGAGTTGAATTTGAGGCAGAGAAGATGGTTGGATTTGTTGAAGGATTATGATATTACCATCTTATATCACCCGGGGAAGGCCAATGTGGTGGCCGATGCTTTGAGTAAGAAGTCAGCTAGTATGGGCAGTCTTGCTTTTATTCCGATCAGTCAGAGGCCGCTTGCTTTGGATGTTTAGGCTTTGTCCAATAGATTTGTGAGGTTGGATATTTCTGAGCCTAGTCGAGTGTTGGCTTGTACGATCGCTCGTTCTTCATTATTGGAGCGTATCCGTGATCAGCAGTTTGATGATCCCCATTTGTGTATCCTTAGAGACACAGTGCAGCGCGAAGGTGCCAAACAGGTGACCTTAGATAATGATGGCGTTTTGAGATTGCAGGGGCGAGTTTGTGTGCCCAATGTTGATGGGATTCGAGAGTTGATTTTAGAGGAGGCCCATAGTTCCCGGAACTCTATTCATCCGGGAGCCGCGAAAATGTATCAGGATTTGCGGCAACATTATTGGTGGCGTAGAATGAAGAAGCATATTGTGGCATATGTGGCGCGGTGTTTGAATTGTCAACAGGTTAAGTATGAGCATCAGAGGCCTGGTGGCCTATTTCAGAGGATTAAGCTTCCCGAGTGGAAGTGGGAGAGGATCACTATGGACTTCGTTACCGGACTTCCGTTGACCCGGAAGAAGTTCGATTCAGTGTGGGTCATTGTTGATAGGCTGACCAAGTCAGCGCATTTCATTCCTGTGGCAGTCTCCTATTCATCCGAGAGGTTAGCCGAGATCTATATCCGGGAGATTGTTCGCCTTCATGGTGTGCCGGTATCTATCATTTCGGACCGGGGCGCGCAGTTTACCTCACGTTTCTGGAGGGCAGTTCAGCGAGAGTTAGGCACCCAGGTTGAGTTGAGTACATCATTTCATCCTCAGACGGATGGGAAGTCCGAGCAGACAATTCAGATTTTGGAGGATATTCTTCGAGCTTGTGTTATCGACTTTGGAGGATCATGGGATCAGTTCTTGCCTTTAGCAGAGTTTGCCTACATCAACAGCTACCAAACGAGTATCCAGATGGCTCCTTACGAGGATTTATATGGTAGGCGGTGTCGATCTCTGGTTGGATGGTTTGAGCCGGGAGAGGCTCAGCTGTTGGGTACAAATTTGGTTTAGGAGGCCTTGGACAAGGTCAGAGTCATTCAGGATAGGCTTCGTACAGCTCAGTCCAGGAAAAAAAGTTATGCAGATCGCAAGGTTCGAGATGTGGCTTTCATGGTTGGTGAGTGAGTATTGCTCCGAATGTCGCCTATGAAGGGTGTGATGAGATTTGGGAAGAAGGGCAAGCTTAGCCCTAGATTCATTGGTCCGTTTGAGATTGTTGATCGAGTGGGAGAGGTGGCTTATAGGCTTGCATTTCCGCCTAGCTTATCAGCCGTGCATCCAGTCTTTCATGTGTCCATGCTTCGGAGGTATCACGGCGATCCAACCCACGTGTTAGATTTCAGTACTGTCCAGTTGGACAAGGACTTATCTTATGAGGAGGAGCCGGTAGCTATTTTAGACCGGCAAATTCGTCAGTTGAGATCCAAGAGTTTCCCTTCTGTTCGTGTTCAGTGGAGAGGTCAGCCTCCTGAGGCATCGACCTGGGAGTCCGAGTCCGATATGCAGAGCCGTTACCCTCATTTATTTTCTGACTCAGGTACTTCCTTCTTCTGTCCGTTCGAGGACGAACAGTTGTTTTAGAGGTGGAGAATGTGACGACCCAAAGGGTCATCACCTATTTTATTACTCATCCCGTACTTTCGAGCCGTGAAAACCTCATTTGTATTAGCCTCGATTTGCATGTGCATTCCGGGCGCGTAGCCGGACAACTTATATATGAGATTCTTTGAAAAATGCTAAGATTTGATATTAGAATGAATAAATTTGACTTCGGTCAACATTTTGGATAAACGGACCCGCACCCGTGATTTGACGGTCCCGGAGGGGTCCGTAGAAAAATATGGGACTTGGGCGTATGCCCGGAATCGAATTCCGAGGTCTCAAGCCCGAGAAATGAATTTTTGAGTAAAATTATTTTCTGGAAATATTTAAGGAAATTGAAAATGAAATCTGATTTGAAAGTAATGGTATCGGGCTCGTATTTTGGTTCCGGACCCGGTACAGGTCTTATATATGGTTTAAGCACTTTCTGTAAAGTTTGGTTGAAATCGGATTTCGTTTAATGTGTTTCGGACTTAAAAATGGAAAATTGATGTTTTATGAAATTTGATGGAATTCATGGATTTCGAGGTTTGATTCATTGTTTTTGATGTTATATTGGTGATTTCATCGCACGGTTAAGTTCGTAGGATGTTGTTGAGTCAGTGCATGTGATTTGTTAGTAGCCCCGAAGGCTCAGGAGTGTTTCGGAGGTGCCTCAGAGTGATTTTGAACTTAGAAAAGTTGTTGGTTTTTGCTTCAGCTGTTGCAGGTTCATTTGTTCTTCGCAATCGCGAAGCCTCTTCCGCGTTCGCGAAGCTTTAAGTTTTCCTTCATCGCGTTCGCGTTCACGTCCATTCCCTCGCGATCGCGTAGGGTTATTTGACCTTGAGGGCTTAGTCCTCTTCGCGTTCGCGTACCGTTGACCGCAATCGCGTAGCCTTACCGGTCTCCTTCATCGCGTTCGCGTGATGTCCCACGCGTTCGCGTAAGTCAACTTCTGGACCCCAGTTTTCTTTACTCTTCGCGATCGCGTCATCCCTTCTGCGATTGTGATGGACTGTTTAGTCTACCCTTCGCGAACGCGACCTCCCTTCCGCGATCGCGAAGGGCAATTTTGCCCAGTGGCATATAAATATTTCCAGAACAGTAGCTTCGGAATTTTTCATATGTTTTCACGAACCTCATCTTCTCCAAGGTCCTTAGGCGTCCATTGAAGCCATCCTTCACCAAGACTTCTTGGGTTAGTAAATTTTAACTCATTTCCTTCATTTTTCATCTATAATTAATGAAGTCCTAAGCCTAAAACATGCAAATTAGAGTAGAAAATCTGGAATTTGGGTAGAGTTAGGACCTTTTGAATTTTCTTGATTTAGACCTCGTTTTGGGTTCGAATTTGATAAAAAATTATATATTCAGGCTCGTGGGTGAATGGGTGACGTGATTTTGGTCCGGGCCTCGTGTTTGGACCAAGCAGGCCCGGGGTCGAATTTTGGTATTTTTGGATGAAAGCTAGAAAATGGATAATTAGGCCATTTAATTGAATCTTTGAATCCTTATTGATATACTTGAGTTGATCATGTCTAGATAATACCATTCCAGAGTCGAATTCTAAAGGAAAGACGGTGTTAGAGGGTTGATTGCGATACCTTGGACCCGAGGTAAGTGTTCGATCTAACCTTAGCTTGAGGGAATAGGAGTTGAGTATAATTTTCTACTTGCTACTTGCTAATTTCCAAATACGATGTATAGACATGGTGACGAGAATCTATACATTGGTTTCTAGCATGACCGTGAGTCTTTATATTGGGAATATTCTAATTTCGTGATAACTCATGCTTAATTGATGATTTCTCAAATTGTGAATTGAATAATGAAGAAATATGAGATAGTATGTCTTTGGAGCATTGGCTCAAATTGTGAATTGAATAATGAAGAAATATGAGATAGTATGTCTTTAGAGCATTGGCTCAAATTGTGAATTGAATAATGAAGAAATATGAGATAGTAAGTCTTTGGAGCATTGACTCAATTTGTGAATTGAATAATGAAGAAATATGAGATAGTATTTCTTTAGAGCATTGGCTCAATTTGTGAATTGAATAATGAGGAAATATGAGATATTACATCCTTTGGAGCATCGGCTCAAGTGATAGAATAAATCACGAAAATGAAAGTGAAAGAAAGAGAAAGAGTTATTGAAATATACCCTTGCCGGGTCATTGTTGCTTTTGATATTGATTGTCCCTTGCCGGGATTTAATTGTTGAATATTGTTCCCTTGCCGGGATTACTATTTTTATTTTGTTTACTTCCTTGCCCTTGTTTGTGATTGTTGTTTGGGTGAGGAAGAGTGTTAAAGCACGAAGGGTGATGCCATGCATCGTTTGATATTGTGAGGAAAGAGTGTAAAGCACGAGGGGACATTCCGTGCCATGTTTATATTGATTATGCACGAGGGGACATTCCGTGCCATGTTTATATTGATTATGCACGAGGGGACATTCCGTGCCATGTTTATATTGATTATGCACGAGGGGACATTCCGTGCCATATTTATATTGATTATGCACGAGGGGACATTTTGTGCCACGTTTTATATTATTATTATGCACGAGGGGACATGTCGTGCCGCATCTTTCACTGTTTAATCTGTGTTGTCATTTCCCGTTATTAGTTTCAGATATTTCAGACTGTTGTTTTTGTTTCTGTCATTTCAGTATTTGCTATCTCTTACCCCCAGCATACCCCCCCTCCCCGAAATTGTATTCTAGTTTAGTTTCTGCTAAATTATTGAACTGCACAGGTTTATTTGGTAGTCTGGTTCTAGCCTCTTCATTACTTCGCCGAGGTTAGGCCAGGCACTTACTCAGTACATGGGGTCGGTTATAGTGATGCTACACCGGCACTTCTTTTATGTTGTGCAGATTACGCAGCCGGACCCGGAGGACATCATTAATGGTAGTGACTTCCAAATCATCTTAGAGGCTTCAAGGTATACCCGCTGGCGTTTGTGGGCCTTGGCGTCTCTTCTATCCCCTTGTCTTCGGTTCTGTCTTGTTTTTCCTTTAGTTTCGAAGGCAGACATGTATTTCCTTTCAGACATGTATTTAGCACTCTTAGACAGTTCGTGAGTTTGTGACTCCAGGTTTTGGGAAATTTATGCGTTGTTGTTTTATGCTATCCTTATTTAGCTTGAGACCACATTTAAATTCCGCTGTTAAATGGTGAACCATTTAGTTTATCCTATTAAATTGGTGTTAATTTGCTAGTTTATTTATATACGTTGGATTGTCTAGCGGGTTCAACGTTAGACGCCATCACGGCCCGATGGATGGATTTCGGGGCGTGACAATATTCAAGGGTCCCAAAGCTAAAACTTCACATGGAACAGACAAACAAAATATATGATACGGGAAATTTATAAAGAAAGCAGTAAAAATTACTCCGGTAATAAGGCTTTAAGTCAAAAACTCATCAAAGATAGTATGAATTGCGCAAATCAAGATATGGCATGATCATCGACAACATTTTGGAACCTCCGTAGTTCCCGGCCAGAGCAAAAAATATTTGATAAAAAAGAGCTCAGGTACCGTTACTATGTAGTAACTGGACCATTTGAAAGTCCACCAACATCGAAACTAGCTATCCTATCAGTTAATATTAAATTGGGGACTGTCCAATTATGATTCTAGTATTTGTGTTCTTATACCTCAAAACTCGCATACTAGGGAGATTACTTATACTTGAAGATTGATCAATTTGACCTGACATTATAAGAAGTGATACAAATAATCGATTGCCTTGGGAGATAGAATTCCTAAGAGTATTCCAATATTATTTACCACCATCTTAACTCAGTTAGTTGTCTTGATCATATCAAGCATAAATACTTCAAATAGTGTTGAATTAGTTCTCCAAAAATATATATACTAGATGTACACAAAAAGGATTGAGAACTCCATGTCAGAGTCAAGAATACCACGATAAAAAATGAATTTTCTATCTAAGTCAAGATAACAGAATAAAGTTTACTTTGAAAATACTCGTGACTTATATTCGGTCCAACAACGACCATTCAAGTTAAATATATACTCCTTTCTTAACGGCTAATTGTATTATAACTCAGATTGATTATCCCATATATATTAATAAAAATCTCAAATATTATTTCAGACATGTGTCCCTCTCTACGGGAAATATGTTCATATAGTCCAATTCAGATTCGACATCCAATCAGATTAAATGTCTCTTCGGGACAAATCTACTAAGATATACATTTATTTGGGATCAATATTCTCTCAGACTCAATGTCGTACCGGGATCAATACTCCTGTAAATCTATTGGGATCAATATTCCTGTAAATCCTGCCGGGATTAATACTTCTCAGACTAAAAGTCTACTCGGATCAATCGATCATATTTTATGCCTTGGTGAAAAGGAGACGTCCTCTTCATAGTGTTTAAAATATATAAAAGGGCCCTCTTTTATTTAAAAGTTAGACACCCAACGGTGCAGCTTTAAGGCATCACACATGTAACGATGCATCCAAGAATATATTTTAAGTCTATAAGACTAATATGACCACTCAAATAAATTTCTAAAGTGCCAAGAAAAATTAGTACTCGGATAAATTCTCTAAAGTACTAAATAATGTCTAGACAAACGTGATAATAGTACTTAAATTTTTAGTACTAGTTATCTACTTCTCAAATCAGAGAGCTCTCTCTACCATCCGCCTATCATCGAGCTTGTAGACGAAACTTGGTAGGTTGAGGATTGGTTCGGGATTACTCTGACTATACTCAGAAGCTCTTTCCTCCCTTTGTAAAATATTTTATTTAGAAGATGTGCAAGGATACTCTCCTCACGACCCAAATCGATGGGCCGCTACGGGCACCTAGTACCTCACTCAACCGAGTACCACCGTAACATATATTTCTTATTACATCATCATAGATAAGTGTACCAGAAGACGCGTCATGATACAACCAAAGTAAATATGAGGGAATACCCGACATAGAACGACCCAACCCGATATAGAAACTTATACCTATGACATACGGGCCTATAAAGCCAATGTGATCCATTATATACTATAAATATAGGCCGAAAAGGCCATACAAATATCCGTACACATGACATATGTCTACAAGCCTCTAAGAATACATACTTATCATAAAGGTTGGGACTGACCTCGCCGTATCAATCAATACATGTACTAATCATACTGACAAAATAAGCAACTCCGGATTAATGGAGAGCAACAACATCTTCCGTTGAGATGATATCCTACTTAGAGGACTCTCGACCTGTCTATCAGGATCTACGGGCATGAAACGCGACGTCCCCAGGCAAAAGGGATGTCAGTACAAATACTGTACCGAGTATGTAAGAAATGAAAATCAGTAAATAATAGACATGAGAGAAACATGGAGTAAAAGACTCGACATGTAAGTCTGAATAACTCTGTAAATAATGAAATACTCATAGTGTCATGCATATGCGTATGAATGTCATGTTGTGCATAGGTACATTTGTTCAAAACATCATCAAGCCTCTGAGGGCATCCCATCATATCATCTCGGCCACTGTGGGCAAATCATCAACGTAAACTAGTTGATCAAGTGGTGGTGCGTATATAACGCCGTAACCTTTTTACCATATCCCATATACATATAATATACATATATATGCGTATATAATGTCTTCTGGTCATGGGTTAATGTACATGTATAAATGAATGCAATGCATGAGAAGTACGCCAACAAAATCTCTCGGAACGTCATAAGACCATTATATCTCTGTTTAATATCATAAAACAAACTTTATCAACTTAAGTATTTTCTAAGACCCATGAACAGATGATAGAACAATAAGACATATGGGAATTCAAGAACATATCCATCTCTAGTACTTCTATGAATAGAGCCATTTATAGAAGTTGTGTATTTGCTCGTTTCTTTCGTGTCGTATAGATCATGCCAAAAAGAAAGAAATAATATCCTTAACATACTTGAACCGATTCTCTTGATAATCTCCTTAACACCATTGTTTGCAACAATGCATAATGGCGGATCGAAGTAGGGAAAAATCCGTATGATATTCTTGAGAAAGATTATACCGGGATCCTTTAGAGTCACGTTGCTAAAATGCTTAAGGAATTTTCTTGCTTGAATTCTTGAATATTTGCGTGAACATCCATTGACTAACATTCTGATATAAGACCTTTCTTTAAGAATGGATATGTAAGACCTTTCTTTAAGAATAGAATAGATATGTGATGCACGTTCTTAAGCATGCCAAATCCCACTTCTCTACTCTTGCCACCTAATATAATGACTTAAGAGTCACAATTCATGGCGTGGCTTAATGCCACGTGGGCGGTTATCCATTTTCAACAATAAACCACCAATTATCTTAATTAAGTGTTTATCTCCCACTAAAATTAATAATTACCCGATTATCCAAATAATCAAGAATTATCTCAAATTACTTAAAATACTACTCACGTTTAATACACTTTATACATCTTACTATCATGTCCATGTGGTACCTTGTATGGTACTAGTCCATAAATACCGGGTATTTTAGCTCGGGCCGTATTTTATCCCAAAATGTCAAACTTCGATGAAACTCATTTTCTTTGATTCGCTTACCCTTTACCATCACGAATTTAGTTATCACTTGTTTGAAGTAGCACAATACTTATAATTCCAAAATAATCTCATTCCCGAACTTACATCAATTAAATTACGACAAAATTTTAACATACAAAAGAAATGCGGGATGTAACATCTTTCCCCCATTAGAACATTCGTCTTTGAATGTTGACTGATGCACTTATCATTCTCATAACCCATAGCTCTTTCAAATACTTTAGTACTCCTCTTGCCATCTAGGATATTGTTCTGTGAATGAATCCCAAACACATGGGCACTCCTCCCTTTAGGCCTCTTTCTCACACCACGACTCATGGTCGAAATCATTCCAATCTTGTAACTGTTGCTATCTTTTATCATGCAGCATGTACGACTCTGACTTTGTAAGTGCGCCTATGCGACTATTCTCCTTTTTCCTCCAGCTTTTAGCCAATCCCTAGGCCTTATTTTGTGAACATATACATAGCTTAATAAGATGTCCCTCTAGGTATCTATAAGTACAATGAAGTTCTTCGCTCTCTACTTTGTTGAACTTACGAATATTGCTATATCTTATTTCATAGACTAGGTTATCCATTTGTATGACTTTACTGCATCTAGGTAGGTCATACTATACCATAATTCATACATCGATTTATTGTTACTGAGGTAATCTACCAAACTCCAAGTTACTCTTTCGCTGCCTATCATATATGTATAAATCCAAGTCCTTTAATGCTTCCTCATTACTGTTCATCTTAAGAATGACGCCTACTCTCATCTCATATTTTTTAACCCTATCCATCCATTGTTGATTCACTTCAATATTGATCTACACTCTATCACTGATAACTTGAAACCTCTTACGTAATCGCTAGGGCTCACGTTGCATTGGGGATCATTTGAAGTGACTTTCCTGATCCACCTGGGGGCGATACAATGCTATATTTCCATAATTGTATTTCATAACATCCTGATGTGATTTAACATACGTGGGTATTTTAATTCTGTACAATTCATGAAATCATTACTCAATCGAAGGCCCATATGACATCCTTCATCCATCACAATTACACTATCATTCTACTATCAGGGCAGCATTCCATCTCTTCTAAATGCTACTAGTCTTAGACTCTTTTGAGTTCATTCAGGCTTATACTGAGCTATCTATAACTTAGAGAAACCATCAGCTCTCTTGTTTTCACGGGCTTAACCCCCAACGACTTATCCATTTTCACCATCTTCACACTTGCCTTTTTCTTATTTTTACTCCTGTCTTCCTAAAACCTTGTCGCTTTACCATACTTTAGCTTGTGACCTACACATGTCTATTTATACTACTTTCAACCTTCCTTCAACTTGCTTGCACCATAGATTTCCTTATGTTATTCTGGAACATCATACGAGACATCAAATCATCTCTAACTCTTCTTTACTCTCTTGACTAGGCCTCTCGATACCTAGAAAGCATAGGCTGGAAGATATGCCACTGACGACGCCTCTACTATTCCTGGATACTAAATCCCACCGCTTCTAGCCTTTTATCTACAGTATGGATTATTTGTAACCTTCTGCATTTGAGTATCTCGTACGTTGTTTACCTTTACCTTACTTGCCTTAAAATCTCGCATCAAATCTTTTATTTCTTTCATAACCTCCCTTCCACATAGGTATAATTCATATCCAAAACTTGAAGCTCTATTATAATACTTGCACCTCTGGTGCATAGACAACCCGGTGGGAACTTCATACTGAATTCTTATGAGGCTGGTACTTCTCTAACTGGCTTTCTCGTAGAGCCGTTATATAATATTGTTGTTGTACTATCTGTCTCGTACCTCTAATATCAAGAGTGACCCTGTACTCAATCATGATCTCTATAATTTACTGGGTCCAATAATCATACTCCTGATTTACTTAGTTGATATAACTTTTTAGTTTTTTCTTTCCTTTGATCAACCTTTATGTAGGCTTAAGTTATTTTCCGATCTGCAACTCATGGTATTAGTTATTACTTTAGCCTTTCATGGACGCTATAGAATATCCACGATACAATCTTCTAACAATTCAATCCATTGTCTATGACCTGGACTCAATTCTTTCTTTTAACTTATAGCGGAGTCTTCTATGGCTGTATGATTGCCAACATATATGTTGCATGGATAATACTCTGAACTCTTAATTACATTCATAACGTAACTAACTTTGGATCATTAATCGAATAATTCTTTTTGTTCCTTCTCAGCTTCCTTTAAATGTACGCTATTACTTTTCCTGGCCCTTCTGCCTCCTTGTTACGTGCCTACTTAGCTTATCTTAGTTCCCACGCATGCCGGAGTTTTCGTGCAACTCACATGATCTCGAATATTACTTTTGATTTTACTTCCCGTTCATTAGCCATACCACTTTCTTATGGAGTGCATACAATGTTGTAGTGAGACTGTTGTTACAAGATCATTTCGTCTTTATGTCACTATGCTTAGGTTGAAGTCTTCTTCCTTATTTCCTCGCTAGTCTTTCATTGTATTACTTAGGGAGGACACTCTGACTCTTGTAAAGATGCAAGCTTATTACATCGTATACTTGACGAAATTTTTGATGTCCTTCCTAGCCTATAATTATCCATCGTTACTTACCTCCACACTCTTGTGCTATTTTGACTGTCTTCCCAGTGGCATTCTCTTTTATTTTCATAATACTCATACGGTACCTTTAACTACCCCAAATCCTATCTAATATTTCTCAAGGGTCACGATGTCATATCTCCGAGACTGAATTTCCCAAGTTGGAGTTCACTATGTTTATCTTGCTTGATCTGTTGATTTTTTTGTATCCTATTGTCTAGCCATAACTAGGATCTTCTTGAATCAATTACTAACTACTCGTTAGCCCATTTTCATATCAATATTCCGTGTAATCTTTCTTGGGTTATTTCCTTTGTCTTAACTTACGTCTCGCACTGGCTCCTTATCTGTCAATAACATTTCGGACATGAACCCTTACTTCCTTTCCTTGACATCGGGTTTGCGTAATGTTCTGGAATCGTAGCATATCCATAGGACTTGAATAAGTGCAATCTCATCCCTTTCTCATTTTTATCGCATTCTTCCTTTACCATTCAATCGCTACTAGAACCACTTAATTCTGACATAATGTCACATCACTCCATATTCCCCCTTTAGGGGAGTACCAAGATTTAGAACTATGACGATCTACCTATAGACGTTTTACCTCTTCACCTTTGGCGTCTTTTCACATCATTGATGATCCTTACTCGTCTTGCGGTAATCCTTCTGTATCATAAAAAAATTCCTTACTCGTGAGGGTGACACTTAGTATAACTGGCACATACAGTCCTTTAAACATAATTTTGCTCACATTGCTTGCTTTAGGGAAGCGTCTTCCTGAATGACCTTTAAAGGTTATTCTTCCGCCATCCATTCTATCATCGTTGTAATGCAATCTGAAATTCTCATGATGCCGACCATTACCAAATCACTCAGTCCCTAATTCATGTTTAGTTTATCTTGTTCACCAATCCATACTAATTTCTATTACTCTGGGGGTCTATCTTTTCCTTCTTGTAATTATGTTAGAGTCACGAACTTGAGGATATGACTTTACGACCTATACTCTTTTGTTACCTCAAGGCCTGTCACCTCTCGTATTTTCCTTTCCTTGTCTATAGAATCTGTAATACTATATTTTTTATATATTTTTTTATCTACTGTCGTCATCCATGTACCACATTTTACTCATAATGCTTCATTAACTCTCTTCTTATTTTCCTGCTAACATTTTGTCTATTACTTTATTCTAAAAACTTCAACAAGATATTCTTTTGCTTTTAGCTCCCCTTGCTCCACCCACTGGCTCTTCGGTTTGCCTAACCTTCTCCCTCTACTAGGGACGGGAGTCACACTTAAGGTAAATATTTATCCCTTCTAGGATTCCACTACCTATCTTCTGAAATTTCTGATCATTCTAGTATTCATATCTAGCTGTACTATTCTAGAGCGCACCATCTGGGTGTCTCACAAGGAGATCTATTAGCACATTTGCAATGTCCATTGAAAATGTTAACTAACGCAAATAATCCATCCACCATTTTGGGTCACTCTAACCCCAGCCGGATCCTGATATTCGTCCTTCTCTTAACTATTTCTGTTAGCCCCCATAGGGCATAACTAAGATGGGTGTGGCCATTTGTACATACCTCTATTACAGTTGAAGGTAACTCAAAATGCTTGTATTCCTCTGCTTGAATTGGAAATACTGTTAATCTTCATTAACTGGGTACCTCGTACCCTTCTTCACCTTGTTTCTTTTACTTGTTGAAACTTGTATCTATCTTCTGAATTTCTCATTGCCTTTTACCATAGGGGTGGATATATATTCTTGCCTTAAGGATCCTTATCATAATGCTTACACGTCTTAGTACACACATGATCTACTGAAGACCTTACATTTACTCATCATAAGAATCATGAAAAATCGAGTTCCTTTGAATCAACTCTTCCTTAGCCATATTCAATCTCTTACCAGCTGTCCTTCTGGATGTAGGCATCTTCGTATTACAAATAAGAAAGAGTTTAGGAAATCGGGTTCTTACAACTGAGCTCTACCACACGATCTAGAGTAAGATGAAAGAGTGACAGTCCTAAATGCCCTGTAGCCTCCAGCTTATAAGTGTGGTGCACAACACACCTATAAATAAGACTCTACTAGACACGGCTTGTAGACATCCCTAGGACAGAACTGCTTTGACAACACTTTTGTCACGACCCAAACCGATGGGCCGCGATGGGTACCCGGTACCTTACTCAATCGAGTACCAACGTAACGTATCTTCTTTATTACATCATCACAAATAAGTGGGCCAGAAGGCGTGTCATGATACAACCATAGTAAACATGAGGGAATACCCGACATAGAACGACCCAACCTGATATAGAAACTTATACTTGTGACATACGGGGCCTATAAGGCCAATATGATCCATTATATACTTTAAATTTAGTCCGATAAGGCCATACAAATGTTTGTACACATGACATCTGTCTACAAGACTCTAAGAGTACATACTTATCATAAAGGTCAGACTGACCTTTCCGTACCAATCAATACATGTACTAATCATACTGTCCAAATAAGCAACTCCGGAGCAATGGAGCGCATCGACTCTTCCACTGAGCTGATAGCCTACTTGGAGGACTCTCGACCTGTCTATCAGGACATGCGTGCATGAAACGCAGCGTCTCCAGACAAAAGAGATGTCAGTACAAATAATGTACCGAGTATGTAAGGAATGAAAATCGGTAAATAATAGACATGAAAGAAATATGGAGTAAAAGACTCGACATGTAAGTCTGAATAACTCTGTAAATAATGAAATACTCATAGTTTCATGCATATGAATATGAATGTCATGTCACGCATAGGTACATGTGTTCATAACATCATCAAGCCTCTGAGGGCATCCCATTATATCATCTTGGCCACTATGGGAAAATCATCAACGTATATCAGCTGATCAGGTGGTGGTGCGTATATAACGTCGTAACCTTTTCCCATATCGCATATACATATAATATACATATATACGTGTATATAACATTGTCTGGTCATTGGTCAATGTACATGTATAAATGAATGCAATGCATGAGAAGTACGTCAGTAAAATCACTCGGAACGTCATAAGATCATTATCTCTAATTAATATCATAAAATAAACTTTATCAACTTACGTATTTTCTGAGACCCATGAACAGACGATAGAACAATAAGACATATGTGAATTCAAGAACATAGGCATCTCTAATACTTCTATGAATAGAGTCATTTATGGAAGTTGTGTATTTGCTCGTTTCTTTCGTTTCGTATAGATCATGCCAAAAAGAAAGAAGGAATAACCTTAACATACCTGAACTGATTCTCTTGAGAATCCCTTTAACGCTGTTGTTTGCGACAATGCATAACGGCGGATCGAAGTAGGGAAAATCCGTATAATATTCTTGAGAAATATTATACCGGGCTTCTTTAGAGTCACGTTGCTAAGATGCTTAAGGAATTTTGTTGCTTGAATTCTTGAATTCTTGCGTGAATATCCATTGACTAGCATTCTAATATAACACCTTTCTTTAAGAATGGATATGCAAGACGTTTCTTTAAGAGTATAATAGATATGTGATTCACGTTCTTAAGCATGCCAAATCCCACATCTCTACTCTTGCCACCTAATTTAATGACTTAAGAGTCACAATTCATGAGGTGACTTAACGCCACAGGGGTGATTATCCATTTTCAAAAATAAACCACCAATTATCTTAATTAAGTGTTAATCTCATACTAAAGTAAATAATTATCCGATTATCCACATAATCAAGAATTATCTCAAATTACTTAAAATACTACTCACTTTTAGTACACTTTATATATCTTACTATCATGGCCATGTGGTACCTTGTATGGTACTAGTCCATAAATACTGGATATTTTAGCTCGGGCCGTATTTTATCCTAAAATATTAAACTTTGACAAAACTCATTTTCTTTGATTCACTTAACCATTTACCACGAATTTAATTATCACTTGTTTGAAGTAGCACAATACTTATAATACCAAAATAATCTCATTCCCGAACATACGTCGATTAACTTACGATGAAAATTTAACGTACAAAAAAAATGCGGGATGTAACAACTCTCCATAATCAGTACCCATAGTACTCTTCTTCTAAAGTCAACCAATCAAATGGCTAACGACCGGATGTCCCGATCGTAAAGTTAACCAGATGCATTAATTCCTAGACTTTATCCAAGAAAAAGTACAAATTTCTAGGTTATTAACATCCCGCTAGGGCTGTGAGGTTATAAAAGTTTTGGGTACAACTAAAAATTCAAGAGTCAAAACTCAAAGATTAAAACTTTCGGATGAACGTTTAAAATCCGAGATCAAGCTTTCTATGTAGTGATATTTTTCAGCACCAACCGATCATTGACGAAAGGAAAATAAGTGACGGAGTTGTCATCTGAATTCCTAAGTTCTGCACTCTTTTTTTCTTCGCCCGATTTTTGTCCTTATTGGTTTTTTCAGCAAGGTTTTTAATGAGGCAGAGACGAGGGTGAAAAAGATAAAATCTTCCACTTCCCGATCACATCATAATTAGTAACCGAAATGTGAGGGGACTATCTGTATTATTGAAAAATAGACTCACCACACGGGTCTATTAAATGGCAACATGTGTCAGCAAAAATATGAGAAATATGAAGAATGACATGTAAAGGTGATTTATAAAACACCCTCGGGATCAAAGATACTCGTACAATGTCTGTTAGTCTCGGAACTGATCATCACATAATAGTTCTGGATCAGGTACGAGAGAATAGCTCATAATTACAAATGAGAATAATTAATTAGTCCCGGATTATATGGGATTTATCATCATCATGCCATCAGTTACAAATCAATTATGTAATGTACAATAAATACAATAATTGGTTGTAACGGGTAAAACAAGGTAATCAATTACGAAATGGACTCAACAGGCACAAGATTGACTCAACAGGCGCGAGATTGACTCATTAGTTTAACTCATCAGTTACAGAATTCCAGCATTTACTCAGCAGTTACAAGTCTTCCAAAAGTAATGGATGTATTGAGTAAATGCTCATATTGGACCCATAATTCAAGAAGAATGGTTACTTACATTGAGCCCTATAAATAGACATACCCTACCACCATTGTAATTATCTAAATTTTTTTCTCTACAGTTCTATATATTGTAATTTGTAGCATCTTGCTTCCAAGTTAGCCATAGTTAGGCTCTTCAAGCTCTGTTCGGCTAATAATTCTATGAAGGATCATCTAATAAGAATTATCTCTTCTCTGTTTTGTTTTTATTATATTATTTGTCATTAAATTTATTTCTCAATTCTCTATCATGTTGTATTAACGAAAATTTATATCTTTCGGATCGAATCGATTGCTTGTGGCCCATCATATAAAATTAATTGTTTTGACCTTGAAAACTATTTTCGCGTTAAACAGAAAGTTTTTCAATATGTTGAAAGGAAAGTTGTTAAAATCATGAAGAAGATATGTTATTTTATGGAAAGAAGATACTATCTAGAAGAGATATTACAAGTCCAAGGAAGAATATATTTTATGGGTATTGATAATCTACTAAAGAGAATATTGGTTAGCAAGGAAAGTAAATTCAAAAAGGATCATCTACTACATATTCGCTGAAGTGCTAAGAAGAAAGGAAAGTGATCAAGAATGAAAAAGGATATTCACCACAATTTATAGAGGAAAAAGAAGCTGCTGAAGATTTCATTTCAGAAACAAATCGAGGAATATCTATTTGCTATCTGTCAAGACACAAGTAGTGTGATTCTTATTCAAATCAAAGGTATCCAATGATTAAGATATTATGATGAGTTGCTGGAAAGTATTGGAAAATAGAATTCAGAAAGATTACCTATATAAGGTATGATACACGTAGAAGGTATACAAAGAAGCCGAGATTCGCGCTTTTATACAAGTAGCAGAACAAGATAAGTAATCAATTAGCTGTGAAGATTTGATATCTAATCAAGATCACAAGGAGCCTTGCCAAACTATCAACGGCTATCAAAAGCTATTAAGGAAAGATTCTTACCTACAATTATTAAGGAAAGTCTAGCAGTGAACAAAAGAATATCTCTATTCAAAGACAGTGGCCATGTATGGAAAGATAAGAAAGAAAAATTATCATGTCCTATAATTAAGGAGAGAGCCACAAGGAAAGGATTTCAAGAAAGACAAAGACTATATGTAACGACCCGGCTGGTCGTTTTGAGTATTTTAGCTTCAGTCCCCTAATTTATGCTCCCTCTATGTTATATTGTGGTTACGTGACTTGGGGGGGGGGTGCTTGGTGTCGGATTCAGGAAAGTATCAGAGTGAAATAGGATACATAGTTCCTAAATTGGAAGTTTAAGTCGTAGGAGTTGACAATAGTTTGAATTGTGTGAAGACGACTCCGAAATGGTAATTCTGGTCTTAGGAATGTGTCCGGGTGTTGAATTGGAGGTCCATAGGTCGTTTCGGCGTGATAATGTTGGAAAATAGAAAATTTTGGAAAGTTTGCCCGGAAGTGGACTTTATTGACATCAGGGTCGGATCCTGATTCAGGAAGCTGGAATAGGTCAGTAATGTTATTTATGACTTGTGTGCAAAATTTGGTGTCAATCGGAATTGTTTTGGTATGAATCAGGTTTCAGAATTCGGAAGTTCATAGTTGCTTAGACTTGAATTTGGGTCACAATTCGTAGAATTTAAGTTGTTTGATTTGAGTTTTGGCCTCGAGTAGGTCCGTTATGTGTTTTGAAACTAGTTGGTATATTCGGACGGGGGGGGGGGGGTGAATCGGATTATTTGTGGACTTGTTGGATTGTTGAAGGTGCCCAGCTTCTGGTGTGTTTTCGCACCTGCGGAGGGAATGGTCGCATGTGCCGGCTCGCAAAAGCGAGCCACTAGTCGTAGAAGCGAAAATGTCCTAGCCCAACTGGGATCGCAGGTGCGAGACATTGACCGCATCTGCGCGTCCGTGAGTGCGGAGGAAGGCTGTTTGGTCGATCATCGTAGAAGCAGAGAAGATTCTTTAGGAGCGCACTTGTAGGTGCGAAGCTTGATCGAGAACCGGAACTTTCTTGAGTAAGTGGAATCCGCACCTGCGATGGAATTCCGCAGGTGCGGAGCAGCAGATGCGGCAGCAAGGTCGCAGGTGCGGTTTAACTGGCAAAAAAAGGGAATTTTAGTGGGTTTTGATTCATATTTCATTTTGAAATTTTGGGAGCTCGGTGGGAGAAAAATTTCGATGGATCTTTAGAGAAATTATTGGGGTAAGAATTCTTAACTCGATTTTGGTTAAATTACACTAATTTATCATTGTTATTATCATGTAATTAAGGATTGGAGTTGGGAAAAAATTGGGGAAAAGTGGTAGAACTTCTTAGACTAAGTTTTTGGGTTTTGAAAGACAAAATGAGGTCGGATTTGGATAATTCTTGTATGGTTGGACTCGATATCGTATGGGCGTTCGAATTTTATAATGTTGGTCGGGTTTCGAGACTCAGGCCTAGGTTGACTTTTTTGGTCGATTTTTCAATTCTTCGCAAAGATCATAATTCATTGTTTGAATTAGTTTTCTATAGTTATATTTAAATTATGAAATTGATTTGGCTAGATTCGAGCCGTTCGGAGTTGGAAAATTGAGGGAAAGGCCTTCTAGTGGATTGATTTAGCGTGGTTTGAGGTAAGTGACTTGCCTAACTTTCTGTGAGGGAAACTTTCCTTTAGGATTGATGTTATTTGTGATAATTGTGATGTGTAAGAGCCGTGTACGCAAGGTGACGAGTGTGTAAACGGGCTAAATATGAAAATTTCTGATTTTTCGCTATGTAAATTCCTTTCCTGTCTTAATTGAGTTATTTTAACATGTTGTAATTTTAATTTTTAGTCTAATATCACATGTCTACTTATCTTATCCCTTACTTGTTAATTACTCTACATGTTTAGTTAAAATTCTTGTTTCTTGATTCTGTATTCATTATTTAACTGCGGAATTCTACATTGAAATTGTTATTTCTTGAAATATCTTGTTGTTAAAGTTGGTATTGAGTTGTAAAGGCCGTGACTTCTATTGAGATTTTGTGTACACTGTGGTTGAGTCGTGAGCTCCTTTTTGTGAAATTCTATTATTGTTTGGTTTCTCTAACAAATTGTGATATTGGGAACTTGAGGTGTGATTTATGATAGGAATGATATTAATACGCATGCAGTGGTATAAGGTCTGGATGTTGAAACACATGCGGTGAGATAAGGTGGGCTTGATACGTGCGGCTAGTAGGGGAACTACTAGAAGCCATGCGATGTGATAAGGTGAGCAAAAACGCGGGATGCTATTTCAGGAAAATAATAGTTAAAACTAAATGTAAATACTCACGCGGTGATATAAGGAAAGATGATGAAATGATTTGTGATTTGAGACTACGAGGTGGTACCTCAGTAGTGACTCTTGTTGATACTTTCTATTTCTTCACTTGTGTTTCTGTTGTTTTGTTCCGTGTTATAGCATTCCTTGTTTTCCCTTATATGAAGTATTATTTTCCTTAGTTCCGTGTAGCTATTATCGTTGTATTTCGTTAATTGTTTCATTCTAATGCTATCATTGTTTCACATTTATACTTTGCTCTGTTTCTTACTTATTTTCAGTAGGGCCTTGACCTGACCTCGTCACTACTGTGTCGAGGTTGCTTGGCACTTATTGGGTACTATTATAGTGTGCTCATGCTACTCTTTTGCATATACTTTTGTGCAGATCCAGGTACTTACTATCAATCCCGGCACTAGAGAGCTGAGCTTGCTTTAGAGACTTTAAGGTACACTTGCCCACATCCGCCGGCCTCGGAGTCCCCTTCTATCCTTTTTTTCCTTATTTCTTTATCCTATTATAGATAGTGATGTATAGGATTAGTTCAGCACTATTGCTTAGAACTTGTGACTTATATTCCACTAGGTTTTGGCGGTTGTACATAGTGAGTTACAGATTGTATTTATGTAGTTTCTGAAGTTTTGAAACTCTAAATTATTGTTTTTGTTATTTCGCATGTTGTTAGGCTTACCTAGTCGTAGAGACTAGGTGCTATCACGACGTCCTACGGAGAAAAGTTGGAATCGTGACACTATATTCTGTCCAAGTTAATATGAAGCAATTCAACCTTGGACAAAAAGCCACAAATCATACTGGTTCGAAGGAGGATCTCATGGGGTGACCAAATTTATATCAAGGCTAGCTATGGAAACAAATATTTCTCCAAGCAAACTTCAAGCGGCAGTCAATATCAATTGTGGAAGCAAATAATTTCAAGAAGAAATAAATCAAGGAGTTGACATTCAGTAATCAGAGAAGATTTATTCACAAGGGTCAAGAAAAAGATATTACTCCAAGATTCAAGGAGATAATTAGAAAAATGGATGCAACAAAGATTAAATAGGCGCTTCTAAGAAAGAAGAAAAGCACACAGCCTTTTATACAATTGTCTACCCAAAGACAAGTTCTTATTGTACTCTTAATAAACATTACGATTCACTTTTAGTAGATTTACTGTGTACACAAAAGAGTGAGGAGAGACAAAAAATATTGGAGAGACAATGTTTCCTGAGAGGTTGTATTATTATTCGTTTTTTCAGTGAGCAAGTAAAAACCAACCTTTGCGTTGTCGGTGAGAGTGTTAAAACCAACCATTTTTTGAAATCACACAAGTTGTACTTGTTGGACTTTAAGCATTGGGCTTAAAGACTTTAAGCATTGGGCTTAAAAGTCTAAGAGTGTGAATTGGGAAATGGTGGGAAATAAAATGGAGGGAAATGAAAATTTGAATCAAGTGAGCTTTTGTCATGAACTTTGTACCACATTGGTGAAAGACAACTACACTTGTGTGTATAAATATAGGATCACTTCTTAGAGCTCTTAAAAGGAGTTGAAGAGGATGTATCCTCGCGTCGTCGTCGTCGCGCAAAGTTTATTTAATTAATTATTTAATAATTAAATTAAATGTCAGTTAATTCATTAACGGAATTAACTGAAATCCAAAAACGCTGCCTTTGCTTGTTTTCCTTCCTGAACAGACACTTTTTTTTTTCTTGAAGACATCACACCTCTTCCAATAGTTGCCTATAAATTCTGAGGCATGGCTTATTTTTCCAGACACTGAAAATCACGAATTCCATTCTGAATACTGCGTTCTACTTCGCAGTCTCTCTCTCTCTCAAATTCGTAAGTGTGATCTTGCTCCGCTCTTTGAGTTTGTTGGTATCCTGCAGTTGGTATTGCCACTGTTGCAGGAAGGTTATTCCGTTTCATCCTGGGAGGATTTAATCCATTACCTTGGCAACTTGTGAGGGGGTTAAAATTCCTTAAGGACACACAAGGAAATTGTGGACTCGGAATATTTCTTATCGTTTATATATATTTTCTGTTTCTTCTAACAGTTCTTCTGATTTTCTGAGTTTTAACACAGAGGCGATAACAGTACTCAACTCATATTATAAAAAGCTAAAGAGATAACCTCCTTGCAACCCAAAGAGACTGGAGTAGGATACCACATTGGTTCCGAACTAGTACAAAATCCTTGGTGTCAATTACCTTACTGCTTTCATATTTTATTATAAGCGATTATTGTTTGTTGAGATTATTATTTAATTGAATTAAAGTACTAACAATATTGTGTAGGCTGTATCCATATTAGTCGACTAGATCTGCAGAATAGTCAACTAGAAATTTAAAAAGACTATAACCACCCCCTTCTTGTACTTCCACTATACTGTTGTACATAAAGGTATAGGGACAATCCAAGGAATGAGGTTGTGCAGAGAAGTAAAAGACTACATAGCTACGATTGAGATGTTGTAATTAAAGGTATAGTGATAATGTCTCGAAAGGATGAGCTTATATAAAGAAATGGGAGACTACCAAAGCTATTACCGAGATATTACTCAGAAGAAAAATAGAAGACTACACAGTTATTATAGAAAACCTTATTCTTTTTAACCTTGGTGATTGTAATCCATACGTTACCCAAAAAACGTATGGCTTTGCAGTAACACCTGATAATCAGAGGCGGGCCTACCTTGCTTTTTCAGGGTTCCGGAATCCCGTTTCGGTAGAAATTATGTATATATATTTATAAATACAGTTGGGATCTCTTAAATAATTTACGTGTGCCCCAAACACAAAAACTTGACCGGATGAATGGTTGAGTAGAGTGCTTTAGTTTCCTTTCTTTAGTGGTTGACGTGGATGCGAAACTCATGTTTAGCTTTTACTCCTTCTTTATGTAACATCAGTTTTTTTCCCTATAATCAATTTTAGTTTAGTACTAGTATATATTGCTCAACTTAATTAATTTTATTCTCTTTGTAAATATCACCCTTCAAATCAAATAAAACTTCAAATTAATTCTTATTGCTCCATAAATGAAAAAATATAAATACTTTCTATCTCAACCTTCTTCAACAATCACTTCAATAAAGTAGCGGGCATCGTCAACTCTGACTCCACGATGGCAACGGAGAGTTTGAGACTCTTCTTCAAATACTTGACTACTAACACACCCTTAATCTTGATTTTTTTTGTGTAAATTTTTGATTATTTTAAAGTTTAAACACCCTTTTGATCATTGACTCCTTTTTTAATTGAGAAAAAACTATAGACTTAAATCAAATACGTTCCCTTCCCATAGCACCCATTTTGTGAAAAATCTCCCTCTGTTCGATGCTTTTTTTTTTCTTTAGAACTTTTTTTAATACTTAGATGATAAGTTATGGATCATAATCATTAAGTTTTTAAAGAGTTGCACGCTGAATTTTATCACTAGTAATTAGCATCTAAATGCACGGCGAATGTCATCACTTATAATTAACATATAGTAGTGCTTTCGTAGCGTTCAAATTCTAGATCCGCCTCTACTGATAATACAAATATGTGCCAGATGATAAACAAATAATGTCAAATAAACTGTTGCTATACTGGGATTAGACTTAAAATTTCCAAAGTACTCTTGTAGCATTAAATGAGCTTAAAAGGAATTCGAGAAAAGAAAGTTTTGTAGTAGTTAGAGAGAGACAATACAAAATTCGTATAAAGGTCAAGAAACAGGTCAAAACATGTTTAACATTTCATTAACAGGTGCAGAAGTCACAAGGTTTCTAGTGACTCTGAGAACACACCGATTTCTCCCATCAACTTGTCCATTCTTATGCTTTTCTCCTGAAAGAGTAAAGATAGCCTATGATTCTTGTAGAATTTTGGAGTTGAATAACTAGATTAATATCAAGAGAGGAGAAAGATGGAGAACATGTTAGTTGTACGTTATATTAAGGAATCTCCTATATAAGGGAGTGGAATACAACTTGTAAAGGCATCTGATTATCGAATACAATTTACTTTGCTTTTCTATATTTCTGCAATGTTGTCTATTATTTATTTTTCTATATTTCCTTGATTATCAATAACACGTGTTCATCCTAAAAATAACTTTAGTCAAAGGATCTAATTCTTTGATTAAACAGGTAGCACGTCATGGAATCTGACTTCTAAATCCTTCTCCTTTGTCCAAGCTTGGGACTGCCTGATGTTAAGGACCAGAATATCATGCACATGGAGAAAGACACAAAGGGGGACGATGACTTTTACTATGAAACAACGAGATCATAGTAAAAGAAACATAGCATAGAAAGGCAAATGTTACAGTAGATAAAACCTATGTCCATCTTAGGATAAATGGTACAATATCAAAACCCATTGGCCCATAAAAAGCAAATTTCGGATCAATTACTTTGGGTTGAATCCTGAGTGACCATCAAAGAACCAGTATGGAGATAATCATGTATAAGAGCTTGGGCTCTCTCACAAAACCTGCAGAGTATTACATAAAGATTGTCGTGATTTTCCAGCTAAAGCAAACAAATACAGATAAAAGTCAAGCATATCAATTAGATGCGCTATAAGGCAACATTTTCTAGAATCACAAACGTACTTGGATTTAAGCTCAGCAACTTCAATCCTCAAACCATTATCGTTGCGAATTACCTCTGTATCAGCATCAAGATAAGAAGATGTACAGAGATAATATTGTGACACTTTGTAGGGATCCGAGAAGACAGCCTGCTTAGTGAGCCTACTATTTACCTCGAAAAATGCAACTAACAATTAAATCTGATTTGTGGTTTTAAAGATACGTGATTTATTCCAATAATAATGAATAAACAAGCAATATTAAGTATAAAAGAGAAAAATTGATGAACCAAACCGTGTTGCTAGTACAATGGAGAACTCGAACTCGATATCCTCGAAGGCCTCGAGATGGGTTAAGAATAATAGTAAAGTAAGGACAATAAAGTGAGAGCAATGAAGCTGAGAAACAATTCTGGAGCACAATAAAAGAGAAAGGTAAGATAGAATATTCTTTTGCCGGTCGTGATATGATGTTTACAAATGATTGGGGTCCCCTTTATATAGGAGGGAAGAACCCTAATATGGTACATTTCTACTTAGGGTAAAGGATTCTATTAGTACAGTTGTATAACAACCTAGTACGGATTTGTTAGTACAAATCCTATCCAAAATTTACGCCTTGATTTTTGTGCTATTGAGGGATTCCCGCTCTTTCTTGAGTATCATCGAAATGACATTATCTCGAGGTAGACAGTGCCAGGCCTCCGATTCGTTCCCCCGAGACGTGTATGCTTCAGCCAGACCCGATCCCTACTTCGTGTTGCCTGAACTCGAGCTCGGTGTTCGATTAAGACCACGAAATTGGGTTCTCCGATTTCGACCGTATACACCTACACAACTCGACGTTTCCACAAAATTCAGCAACTGCAAAAATGAATGGAGGTCAAAATTGAACATAAATAATTGTCATGGGCATGATATAACTTGCAAGTGGCCATCAACAAGCAAAAGTAAATAGTTTTAATTCATAATAATGAATTGGTCCTGGGAATGTGCTAACAGATGCCGAATCATATATGAAGGCTGAAGCTTAGTGTATGGTTCAATTTATTGAAGGCAAAAATGGTGTCGACGGAAGAAAAGATCAAGAGAAACATAAGATCAGAAAGAAACAGAAACACGGACAATGAAGAAGAGACAAAACAGAAACTACAATTAGTTATAATACCTATCCACACATGCAGGGGAAGATGTTTTAACATGTGAAGAAAGATCTTCAATTCATAATAAAGATGTTGAAAGATAAAAAAGAAAAAATAAAGTTAACTCTCCTGCCCCACGGCCTAACCCTCCTTCCACCACGTCATTGGATTGGTATTATTACAGCAAATATGTTAGCTATGCTCAGTAAAAGATGCAAAATAGTTCTCATTACTTACTGGATGAGAAAGATTAATCAAAATGGTAATTCTTTATTCTACACTGCAAAAACAAAATATTAGCAAATGCTGAATAATAAGATATATATTTTTTTTTAGGAAAGAATAAATACATTAACAATGGGGGAAAACCTCTCGTTAGAAGAAGTGTAATTAATTATAGAGGAGATGCAAAACTAAATGGTTCTCTTTAGAAGACATCAATTCTTCAATATAAATAGGAACCCTACGGATGCACCGAAAAAGATATCAAAGATAAAGAAAATGTTCTTCAAATGTACAAAATCAAATTCACTTCTTTCAAACAATCTCTTAGTTCTCTCTCACTCTATACAACTTACATTAAAGCCAACTAACATAGGAGAATCTTCTCTTACTCAAATTTTTGGCAGTTAAAATCGCTCCTTCAGCCACCAACCATACGGAACAACACACCTCTTGATCACACCCAACTATACCTTATAAAAAGAACTAAGCGATCGTTGCAAATATGTTCTGGTTAACAAGTCCGGAGTCGAATCCCACACGGAATTAACATATTAAGCACAACTACTAGACTCTCACAAATCATGCAATCAATCTTTAGAAATATTTAAATAATAAATTGGATGTTTACTAACTAAATATCACGTAATAAAAATGCAACAATTAATAACTAACTACGAACAAGTTGTAGACAAGATTTGGAATGATCTAATGTTATGATTTCCCCTATTGTCGGAATCCTTTCCGCTACGTTTCCTATAAATTTGCCTAAGTTTTCTCTACCGATCATAAGCTCTCTGAGTGTCGTAATTCTCTCCCGAATAACTACCACAATTTACTAGACATATTCTTTCGAATTACGCTAGCTGGCACTAAGTTACGACTCACTCGGATCGCACCAAAGTTTCGATATTCCTATTCCCACCTTTAAACCCTCTGTACTTATCCCTCATATACATTAGGAGTGATGTTTTTCAACAACTACCTAAATATGCACTCTCTTCAGAATAATACATACTAAATAGGCACAGTCGATTGAGAGATCTTCAACCAACCACAATAATAATGTAGTTGAACAAATAGAGAAAATACTATGGTAAATCTATATTAACGTAACAGGAAAATTATCCTCCAACAGGTTCCATCAAAACCCTAGATTAGAAGTTTAGCTACTCATACTCACACTAATAATATCCCAAATATTTTTCATAAATAAATTACAAAGTAAAGATGAAGGAATGTAGAAATCGATGATTCTATCCCCCAACGGTTGTTCCATGAGCTACTCTTGCTTCCGATCGCAAAACTTCTTCAAAAGTGGTGTTTAATGTCTATTTATATGTGTAGAAAAATACATAAATTACATAGCCCAAGTCCTAGTCAAACCAGGAAACCAAATAAGCCTTCAAAATCCAGATTAGGCTCGTCTCAAACTAAGCCTCGCGAGGCAAAACGCGAGATGCATCTCGCCCCATACCATGAGATGCTAGCCTCCACGCGAGCTCAACCTCGCCTTATCCCTCGCGTCGCCTGCTCCCACGCGAGCTCAAAGGCTCGCCTCGCCAGCTCTAACGCGAGCTCAATAGCTCGCTTCGCCAGCTTCTTCATTTTTTCGTTGCTCACTTCTTTCTTTCTTCTTCCAACTCTTCTCGAGAACGCGTCTCTAAATATTTCTTTTGCTCTAAGTTCATATCCGATGCACCTACACATAAAATAGACTCCATTACGCGCAAATAAAGTATAGTTTAGCCTTAAAACACCTAAAATATAAGGTAAATAATGTACTAAAATATTGAATTATAGCCACATCAATACCCCACACTTAAACTTTGCTCGTCCTTGAGCAATCAAACTACACTTAGAGACATGACCTTTTTAAGCAATTCCCTTGACTCGTCACACCAAAAATCTTTAAATATATTCAATACAAAAGCCTAACATCCTCACCTCAAGATTTGACACACAAATACCATGCATTATTCACAATTCACTTACTTACTCTAACATGGAGGTCAACGACATTACCTTTCCGTCATGAATCACTTGCCCTCATACAACAAAAGAGATTAGTTCCACAAACAACAAATTTTAAGATCGTAGGAACTCAAGATAGGAAGAATTCACTCGTTCTCAGAACTAACACTCATATGCCACAAATGATGCACCAAGTCTTGCCCGTAGTATAATACTCTATTAATCGAGCTCATTCATTCTAGGATCAATTAGGACTTTAATTGGTTATAATGTAGGCTGCGGGTCAGGTAGGATACATTTGGATATGAGTGACTACACCTCCCTTAAGGACTTTAATACATATACTTTAAAACTCAAGCCCATAGTTATGTCAAACCAAAAATCCACCTTTACATATATGCATATTACACTATACTTCTTTAAGCACAATTACATAACTAGCCACCGCCATTAAGAAATATATATATTTTTCACACAATACAACTATATAATTTTTTTTTCTTTTCTTCAATCCAAGCGACTTTTATTGATTTTTTTTCTTTTTCAAAACGGTGCACCTTTCTCCTTATTTCATTTGTTCCACTCAAAAGCTAAACCACCACCTCACACTTTAACTTTTACATAATTCATCACCATTCAAGTGCTAATGAGATATGACAAGGTTCAAATATATGGTCAATTCAAACAAAGGGACAAGACTTGTAATGTGGTTACCAAAGAAAATGAATTATAGGTTCAAAGGGGTTAACTACATTACATAACATTTAGGTGGGTAAACTATAAATATCTGGCTCCGCAAAGAAACGTCTATATCACTTCCCAGACTGAACAAGACTACTATTTCATTTTACACACACACGGGGCAAGTTCTAGACATCAACTGCAATGCAAAAAATTCATACAAACCTCATACACACATGGCACATAACTCACTCACAATTGATTTTATCACGACACTCCAGTCAAAGCTTTTAAGTAAATTTAAGAATCTATGATTTAAGGTACTTATACTAGAGTTAAAAACTGACCCTAAGTGTCACAACTAGAGTATTCACTATTCTCAAGGCATGACAAAGTCAAGAGATATCGCTACAATTCAATTCATAGCACAGTGGTTTCTACTCCTAAAAATTAAAACTAACTACACCCGGTTCAACTAAAAACCCTTGGAAAAGAACCGCAACACAAAGAAATATCAAGGGGGAAGTACTACACTACCTACAAGAAAATATTTTTGGTTTTTTTTATTTAGACTTAATTCCCTCAAGAAAACTGTTTAGGAGATCCATCGTCGGAAGAGACCAATTTTATTTTATTTTTTAATAAAAGGCTAAGACGACACTAAAATTTTCTTTTTTTTTTCTAAAAGGCTAAGACGACACTTTCCAAAAAAAAACTAAAACAAGACTAATATTTACAAGTTACTACCCCACAGTTATTTCATGCAATGTCCTCAGTGCATACACAAACTGACAAAACAAGAAAAAAAATTAGTAGGGTGCAGGAAAAACTCCCTGATCAAGCTGCATCATCGCCTTCCTCCTCTGAGGCTGCTCACTCTTCATCTTGTGCTTCCTCCTCCTCCTCACCATCATCATCCTTATATCATCTAACTACTCTGGCTCAGCCTAGGACTGCTCAGGTGTGTTGACATCCTCCTCATCTGGGAGTCTGTATCCATCACCAAGCCCAACCAGTTGTCGAGCATGAGCATTGAGCGGGAACCGCTCCTCCAATATAGCCCTCTCCTATGTCGTGGCCGGTCGTCCCCCGATCCAAAGCTGCAAATCCATCATCCCATATATATGGGCCATAAAGCTATCATCGCGAGCATTACGCTTGGCATCTGTCATTGATGACATGGCAATCTCTTCCTTAACCCGGATGCTAGTAATGCCCGTTTGTCGTAGGGGCTGAGGAATAATGTTATCGAACTTTTCCTCCTCCTCAACCTCTTCTTGTCTCAAGAAATGAGTTAACATATTAGCAAATAGCATTCGATCGATCCACTTTCTAGTTCTCACTAGAGACATCTGGTAGTGGATCAAATGACCCACATTCACCCTATGACAAGTCATGAGGAAATATAACACACACGTCCTCTCACGGCTAATAAATGTGTCATGGTTGCAAGGTAGGAGCCTTGTATTAATCAATTTCATCCATACTTGAGCCTCTGCCCTCATCTTCTTCTTGGGGAATTTCCTATGATGACTTGTTTTCTTATCCCGAACCCAAGCCGCCAAATAATTGACACCACAAAGAGTGTGTCTTAGCTCTCGATATGTAGGATGGGCGATGAAGTAGTCCAATGGTTCCTGAGGAACATCTGGAGCACTTAAGAAGTTACATATTGTCGATTTTGAAAAATCTATCAACCTTCCGCGAATCGGCATCAGCTATTCAGGATCCTTACGATCAAACCCGACATAAAATTCCTGAACCAGATTGAGATTTATATCCCCTATATTTTTTAACGCATAACTCAACCCCAACTCATTGATGCCTCTCCAAATTGCTTGGTACTTGGCTTGCAGGAGACGCTCATGAATAGCAGCTTCCGGATGTATATGTTTTGGCCTACAACGCCTTTACCAATCCTTAACATGTGGAGGTATGCTCTTGATGCCAAATTTCGATGTCCTTGAGGTTGTGGACGAGTGGCTTCTATAACTGCCACGACTTTCATACCTTCACCTTGAATGGAAGTAGCTTCTCTCCCCCCCCCCCCCC
>ML405355.1:0-25619 GCA_005239525.1 Nicotiana knightiana | reverse complement strand
GTGTGCTTTTCCGATCTTCTCCCCCCCCCCCCCCCTCATTTTTTATTCGAGAGAGAGGTGCGGTGGTAGCCTTGTCCTTAGACGAAGCAGTGGATGTGGCCTTTCCTTTACCGGGGTCCTTCCTTGGAGGCATTCATACCTACACAAGTGAGCGTTAATAAGTCTAAGCTGCATTGCAACAATTCAAAACATGTTCTTACCAACCCACACTTAAGAGTTTAACACATGATTTTCAACAATTTTTGAGGTTACTAAGACTTCACCTCATCTTTTCTAGCATGAGAATCAAGCAATGACACATGGGACTAGTTCCATGGGACTGCTTGTAGGGGTGAGGGATTGCCTCACCCTCCTAAATCGGGTTGGGAGTTCCGTGCTACCACTTGTTCACACAATAACAACACCATTCTTATGGGGTTCATGGGGTTGGGACACACAAACACATCGTTACAATGAAGAACAACACCAAAATTTGTATCCAATGACATGCATTCGCCCAATTCGAAATTTCCAAAGAATGGAGGTAGAAATCATACCTTAGATATTTAAGAAGAGGGATTTCCCTTGAATTCATGTTGCAGGTGAAGGAAAGAGCAGAGGAGTGCTTGTCTTCAATGGATTTGTGAGGGAGGGGGTTTGACAATGTGTTTTTGCTTGAGTGAGCAGTGTTTTTTGCTTGAGTGTGTTGTGTGAGCAGTGTGGTTTTGGGCATTTAGGTTAGGTTTTTAAGGAGGGGGTTAAAAGAAACAATTTTTTTTTTAAAAAAAGATGAAAAATTCAATTACCTGCCAACGCAAGGTTGCTGCCTCGCTTTACCCCTCGCGAGCGAGCTCTAACGCGAGCTCTTGGGCACGTGGTGCGAGACTTCACGCGAGGTGCATCTCGCTGCAACCCTTGCAAGGTGAGCTCCCAAGCGAGCTCTCAATCTGGCGATGCGAGGATTCTGCCTGGCCCAGCTCGCTGGGGACCAGATGACGTGAAGTGCAGTGTACGACTTGCCGAAATTACCTGCAACATGTTAGTTCCTAAAAACGAAAAGAAAAAAAATTCTAACTACACTGAAAATCAACTATGAATTGGGTTGCCTCCCAACGAGCACCTTAGTTAACATCACGGTATGACGAATACAACATTACAATGGGTTGCCTCCCATGAAGCGCCTGATTTAATGTCGCGGCGCGACGCAGGCAATCGACTTCTCGCTCAATATTGTTGGCTTTATCAAATGAGTCACTGATACTACTTTCGTGTCATCCATGACCAAAAAATGTTTTAACGTGTGACAATGAACTTATGATTTAAGGTACTTATACTAGAGTAAAAAAATGAGCCTAAGCGTCACAACCAGATTACTTACTATTCTCAAGGTATGACAAAGTTAGGGATATCACTACAATTCAATTCATAGCACAATGCTTTCTACTCCTAAAATTAAAACTAACTACACCCGGTTCAACTAAAAATCCTTGGAAAAGAACCGTGGCACAAAGAAAAACCAAGGGGGAATTACTACACTACCTACAAAAAAATCATTTTGGTTTTTTTTTCTTTAGACATAATTCCCTCAAGAAAACTATCTAGGAGATCCATCGTCGAGAAGAGTCCAATTTTTCTATTTCTTTTTTCTTTTCTTATAAAAGGCTAAGACGACACTAACTAAAAAAACTAAAACAAGACTAATATTTACAAGTTACCACCCCACACTTATTTCATGAAATGTCCTCGATGCATATACAAACTGACAAAACAAGAAAAACAATGAGTAGGGTGTAGGAAAAACTCCCTGATCCAGCTGCATCATCGCCTTCCTCCTCTAAGGCTGCCCACTCTTCATATTGAGCTTCCTCCTCATCATCATCCTCATCCTCATCATCTGACTGCTCTAGCTCGGCCTTGGACTACTCAAGTGTGTTGGCATCCTCATCATCTGGGAGTTTTTATCCATCACCAAGCCCAACCAGCTGTTGAGCATGAGCGTTAAGCGGAAACGCTCCTCCAATATAGCTCTCTTCTCTATCATGCCTGGTCGTACCCTGATCCGAAGCTGCAAGTCCATCATCCCATATAAATGGGCCATAAAGCTATCATCGCGAGCATTGCGCTCGGCACGTGTCATTGATGGCATGACACTCTCTTCCTTAACCCAGACTCTAGTAATGTCCGTTTGTCGTAGGGGCTAAGCAATGATGTGATCGAACTCTTCCTCCTCCTCAACCTCTTCTTGTCTCAAGAACTAGGTTAACATATTTGCAAATGGCATTCGATCGATCCTCTTGTCAGTTCTCACTAGAGACATCTGGCAGTGGATCAAATGACCCACATTCACCCTCTGACCAGTCATGAGGAAATATAGCACACGTGTCTTCTCACGTATAATATGCGTGTCATGATTGCAAGGTAGGAGCCATATATTAATCAATTTCAGCCACACTTGAGCCTCTGCCCTCATCTTCTTTTGGGATTTCCTATGACGATTTGTTTTCTTATCTGAACGCAATCCGCCATGGAATTGACACCACAAAGAGTCTGTCTCATCTCTCGATATGTAGGACGGGAGATGAAGTAGTCCAATGGTTCCTAAGAAACATCCGAAGCACTTAAGAAATTACATATTGTCGAGGCTGAAAAATCTATCAACCTTCCACGAATCGGCACCAGCTGCTCAGGATCCTTTGGATCAAACCCGTTATAAAATTCCCGAACCAGATTGAAATTTATATCCCCTGTATTTTCAAACATATAACTCAACCCCAGCTCATTGATGCCTCTCCAAATTGCTTTTTACTTGGCTTGTAGGCGACACTCATGAATAGCAACTTTCGGATGTATATGTTTTGGCCTACAACGCCTGTACCAATCCTTAACACGTGGAAGTATGCTCTTGATGCCAAACTCCCGATGTCCTTGAGGTTGTCTACGAGTGGCTACTATAGCTGCCACGACTTGCATTCCTTCACCTTGACTGGAAGTAGCTTCCCCCTTTCTCTCTTCTTCAGGGGAGGTGCGGAGGTATCCTTAGCCTTATACGGAGCAGTGGATGTGGCCTTTACTTTACCGGTGTCCTTCCTTGGAGTCGTATTCGTACCTACACAAGTGAGCATTAATCAGTTTAAGCTGCATTGCAATAATTCTAAACATGGTCTTGCCACCCACACTTAAGAGTTTAACACATGATTTTCAACAATTTCCGAGGTTACTCAGACTTCACCTCATCTTTTCTTAGCATGAGAATCAAGCAATGACACATGGGTGCTTCCTTCAATTTCGAAATATCGGGCTACCGGTGAGCCACCCACGCTTAATATTTTAAAGTGGTGCACGACTACATAGCACTAATCTAATAATCCCAGAGACTCGGGCTCCAATAGGGACAAAGAATGCCTTTTAGGAATTATGACAAACACTTAGCATGCACTAGTTCCATGGGAGTGCTTGTAGGGGTGAGGGATTGCCTCACCCTCCCAAATCGGCTTAGGAGTTTCGTTTCACACAATAACAACACCATTCCTATGGGGTTGGGACACACACACACACATTGTTAAAATGAATAACAACCCAAAAGTTTGTATCCAATGACATGCATTCACCCAATTCGAAATTTCCAAAGAATGGAGGTAGAAATCATACTTTAGATTTTTAAGAGGAGGGATTGCCCTTTAATTGATGTTGCAGGTAAGAAAGCGAAGATGAGTGCTTTTCTTCAATGGATTTGTGAGGGAGGGGGTTTGACAGTGTGTTTTTACTTGAGTGAACAGTGTGTTTTTTCTAGAGTGTGTTGTGTGAGCAGTGAGGTTTTGGACGTTTAGGTTAGGTTTTTAAGGCAGGGGGTTAAAAGAAACAAAAGAAAAATTTAAGAAAAATGAAAAAATTCACTTACCTGGCGACACGAGGTTGCTGCCTCGCTTTACCCCTCGCAAAGCGAGCTCCAACGTGAACTTTGGGGCGCGCAATACGAGACTCCATGCGAGGTGCATCTCGTTGTAACCCTTGCGAGGCGAGCTCCCAAACTGTTGTCATTTCATAAATGAAGAGGTAATTCTTATTGAATTTCAGATGATTTACAGTGGGGTAAAGCCCTTCTATTTATAGGGGTAAAATGACTTAGCCACAAAGTGACAAACTTTCTAAAATATAAACATTCACTCTAAGTACAATTCTATTCATAACACTCCCCCTTCAATGTCTACTCAATAGGTTGCCTCGTTAAATCTTAACTAAAATAAAATCTAGTGGGAAAAAATTCTAGAAAAGGAAAAAGTATACATGTTTAATAATGCGCCTTTTGGTTGTCTCGGTAAAATAACCTTGCAAGGAAAATCCAGTGAGACAAAACCTTGTGAGGAAAAAAGAGTGTAATGCATATTAACTCCCCCTGATGAGAGAATCAATTCACATCCTTGAGCCTTTGCATCCCAATCTTGTACACCAGCTTCTTGAAAGTTGACGTCGGTAGAGATTTGGTGAACAAATCAACCATATTATCACTTGAACGAATTTGTTGCACATTGATATCACCATTCTTTTGAAGCTCATGTGTGAAAATAACTTCGAAATGTGCTTTTTCCTATCTACTTTCATGAATCCTCCCTTCAATTGGATGCATGCTGCATTGTCTATATACAAAATCGTGGGTAGTTTGTCACATTTTAAACCACATTTGTCTCGAATAAGATGTATTATAAACCTCAACCACACACATTCTTGACTTGCTTCATGAATAGCAATTATCTCAGCATGATTCGATGAAGTATCCACGATTGATTTCTTAGTCGATCGCCAAGATATGACAGTGCCTCCACATGTAAACACATTGCCTGTTTGAGATCGAGCCTTGTGTGGGTCAGATAAATACCCATCATAGGCATAACCAACAAGATCGAGACTATATTTGTTGCCATAAAATAAGCACACTTCGGTAGTCCCTTTTTGATACCACAATATATGTTTGATTCCATTCCAATGTCTCCTTGTAGGAGCAGATCTATATCTTGCTAAGACATTAACTGAAAAAGTTATGTCAGGTCTTGTACTATTAGCAAGATACATTAGTGAATCAATTGCACTAAGATATAGTACTTCAGGACCAAGCAGCTCTTCATTATTTTATTGAGGTTGGAATGAATCCTTATTCACATCAAGTGATCGAACCACCACCGGAGTACTTAATGGATGTGCTCCATCCATGTAAAACCGTTTTATACCTTTCTTGTGTAGGTAGATTGATGAATAAAAATTCTATTTGCCAAATGTTCAATTTGCAAACTGGGACATAATTTTGTCTTTCATGATCTTTCATCTCGAATTCCTTCTTTAAATAATCAATTGCTTTTTTGAGTTCTACATGAATTCCAATAAGATTTATGTCATCAACATTTACGGCAAGTACAACAAATTTCGATGTTGTTTTCTTTATAAAAGCACATGGAAAAATGGAATAATATATGTAAACTTCTTTTAATAAATACTCACTAAGGCGGTTATACCACATTCTTCCTTATTTCTTTAGACCATACAAAGATCTTTACAATTTGATTGAAAATATTTCTCGGGACTATGAATTATGTGCGTCAGGAATTTTAAATCCCTCGGGAATTTTTATGTATATCTCATTATCAAGTGAGCCGTAAAGGTAGGCTATAACCACATCCATTAAATGCATGCTATGCTTTTCATGGAGCAAAACTAATGAGATAACAGAACGTTATATCATCCATAACTGAATAATATGTCTCTTCATAATCGACACCGGACCTTTGTGAAAATTATTGTGCAACAAGGTGTGCCTTATATCTTTGTACCTCATTTTTCTCATTCCTTTTATGTACAAAGACCCATTTATAGCTAATAGACTTAACATCATTAGGTGTTTGGACTACATGCCCAAAAACATCACGTTTCGCAAGTGAATCCAACTTGTATTGGATTGCTTCTTGCTATTTTAGCCAATCACGTCTTTGTCGACATTCTTCAACAAATTGAGGTTCAAGATCCTCACTATCTTTCATAATGCTAGATGCAACATTGTATGCAAAGACAAAATCTACCACTATATCCAATCGATTCAAATTTGTCTCAATATCGATTGGTTTTGTTGGTAAATCTTTGTATTCTTGAGTCTCATACTCAATGATTTAATCATGAATCTCAGGATTGGTTAAATCGTGAAATTCTTCATGGGACTCTTTCGTAGTGTCATCTTGATCATTTATTTTTTTTCTAGGATTTCGATCCTTAGAACCCAATGGTCCGCCACGCTTTAGGCATTCTTTTGACTCATTAGCTATGACACTGAAAGATTGTCCAACAGGAACATCAATACGAATTGGAACATTCACTGTAGGGATATGTGATTTTGTTATCCTTTTTAGATCTTTAAATGTGTTTGGCATTTGATTTGCTATTTTCTGCAAGTGAATGATCTTTAGCACCTCCTTTTCGCAAATAGAGGCACATGGATCAAGATGAGACAATGATGGATTTTCCCATAAAATTTCCCATTTGGTATCATCATTTTCTCCCCCTAATTTTGGGAAACGTGTCTCATCGAATCGACAATCTACAAATTGAGTAGTGAAAAAATCCCTCGTTAATATTTTGAGGTAGCGAATAATGGAGGGCGATATAACGACCTGGCCGGTCCGTGAGATTTACCCCATTTATGCATTTGTTATATTGCTAGCCTGTTTTTATTGTGTTGGGGCAGTTGGTTTGGGTCCGGAGTGGTTATGGTGAGAATTGAGGCATTTAGTCTCTTAAAGTAGCCTAATAGTTGAGAAAGTCAACTGAGAGTTGACTTATTGGTGAATGACCTCGGAATGCAGATTTTATGACTCGGATAGCTTCGTTAGGTGATTTGGGACTTAGGAGTGTGTTCGGAATGAAGTTTTGATGTCCGGTGTAGAATTAGGCTTGAATTGGCGAAAGTTAGTTTTTGGTAATTTCCGGTCGGCAGTGGAAAGTAGGCTATCAGGGTTGGAATGGAATTCCGAAAGTTGGAGCAGGTTCGTAATATCATTTTGGATATGTCTGCAAAAGTTGAGGTCAATCGGAGGTGTTTTGGTTGGTTTCAGCATAGTTGGCAAAATTTTGATGTTTCAAAGTTCATAGGCTTGAATTTGATGTGATTTTGGTGTTGTTGCATTGTTTTTGGTGTTTCGAAGGCTCAACTAAGTTTGAATGATTTTATGGGATATGTTGGTATGTTTGGTTGAGGTCTCTAGGGCCTCGGGTGTGTTTCGGGTGGTTAACAGACCAACTCTTGGCTTGAAAACTGGGAAGATTTTTGCTGGTGTGAGGTTCTAGTTTCCTTCTACGCGATCGGGGGAGGATGTTTGCGATTGCGTAGAGTAAAAGAGTGGGGCAGGCATTTTTTTCTATGCGATCGCATAGTTAGGATTGCGATCGCATAGGTTGGTCAGGAAAGGCAGTGCGATCGCGTGGGTGTTTATGTGATCGTGTAGAGGTTTCTGAGGCACGTGTATGGGGTGGAGAGTTGTTCTATGTGATCACGTGTATTGGTATACAATCACATTATTGGATGGTCTGTGCATCGCGACCGCGTTCCTAGAGTCGCGATTGCACTGGGGAAAATTTGATGGTTGGGCAGAATGTTTTAAAAGGCCATTTGTGCGAGAATAGTTCAATTTTCTCCATTGTTGAACGAGTTGGGAGCTATTTTTAGAGGGTTTGAAGAGGAAATTGAAGGTAATCACTTGGAGGTAAGGTTTTAAACTTTATAACTCGTTTATATGTCGTTTTCTAAGTAATTAAACCATAAAATTGTTGGAATTAAACCCAAATTTGGGGAAGAAGGGTGCATGGAAATTGGATTCTTCTTTTGAGGATTTGAATGGGAAATTGTGGTCCGATTTTAGTGTTCTTGGTATGTATAGAATGGTGGCAGGACGAGGTTTCTAGTGATGTAAAATTTATTGAATTCCTAGACGTGGACCCGGAGCTCGGGTTTGGCCGAATTTCGAGATTCTTGTATAATTTGATAGTTTTCGATTGGGTTGTGTTCCTTTGATTTATTGATGATGTTAAACTGGTTTTGGCTAGATTCGGAGCAATCGGGAGCCAATTTGAGGGGCAAGAACATAGCGGACTAGTGTTGTGGCCCGGTAGAGGTATGTAACGATTATAAATCATGTCGTGAGGGTATGGAACCTCGGACTACATATTTCTCACTGATTTTAGAATGGCGCACATGTCGGATTATGAATATGTGGCACGTACGGATTTTTGGATTGGACTAGGTCCTCTCCGCATCAACTAATGAGTTGCATATTTTACTCAAAACCTTATGTTAAATTATGTTCTAAATATTGTTGAAATATTTGGGTTATAAGTCATGTTTGGGGTCTCGTGCCGATCTGTTTAGACCCCTTGGGGGATTTTTACTATTGTGTTTCCTCACTATTTGTTGATGATTTCACTCAGCCACATTGTGCTTACTGTTTTAGAAACTCAGCCTGATTTACACTATTTTGAGATTTAAAATGATGTTTTGGGTCGAGTACCCTATTTTACTGATTCTCCCAATGGGCCTTTTGAGTGATTCTGCTGAGTGAGGCCGAGGGACTGATTGTGAGGTGCTGAGTGATATTAGCGCTTGGGCTGAAGGAGCCCCTCCGGAGCCTGTACACACCCCTAGTGAGCACACAGAGTGCCAAGTGACGAGTGATTGGGAGGCATGAGTGACTGTGAGGTGATGAGCGACTGATTATGAGTGATTGTGAGGCATGCCCGAGGGGCTGATTATGATACATGTTTTGCCCGAGGGGCTACTTATGATTTTACTACTTTCATTCTAAACTTATGAAATATGTTTTGCCCAAGGGGCCTCTATATGATTCATTTCATTTTCATACTAAATCTTTCGGTTTGGATATGTTGAAAATAAACATTTTTCAAAGGACTTTTCTGAGGTTGGTTTTAAGGCATGATGATTTTGCATATCTATATTTACACTATTGGACAGTAAGGCTGTGTATCTTGTGATTTGATGTCATTGATTTTATGTGTTTCCTTGCCGCTTAGACTTGATTTATTTTCATTACTACTGAGTTGGCGTAATCACATTACTTCCTGCACCCCTGTGTGCAGATTCAGGTGCAGATACCAAGCATTAGCTATTTATTCAGCACAAAGCCGGATTTCGGGATATAGAGGTAGCTATTCAGCGTCCGCAACATCTCTTTTTTCCCTTCTTGTTGTATCTAGCTTTTATTCGAAGGTTTTGTATTATAATATCATACCTTTGGCTTATTTTCCTTAGATGCTCATGACTTGTTGGCTTTGGGTTTTGGGGTTGGTGGCACTGTATATTGGCCTACTTTATTTAGTAAACTCTGTAAATTTATAAAATGCTTGGATTTTTGATTGGGATTTTGAAAGAAATTGTGAACATGTGGTTATTGGCTAGCCTAGTTCCACGATAGGTGCCGTAACGACTGGTTTAGGATTTGGGGTCGTGACAGTTTGGTATCAGATCCTAGGTTACATAGGACACAACGGTCATGAGCAAGTTCAGTATAGTCTTATGGGTCGGTACGGAGACGTCTGTACTTATCTTCGAGAGGCTGCCGAACATTTAGGAAATATTTCTACCTTTCTTGAACTCTTTCATGCTGATCTATTGATGTTTGAGATCTGAACTTACATTGTTTCACTCTCTCACAAATGGTGAGGACATGCCATACCGATCAGAGTGACCAATCACCGGCTAGACCAGCGTGAGGTCGAGACCGCGATCGAGGTCATTGTAGAGGTAGGGGACAAGCCCGTGCAGCAGCCGGTGCAGTACCACAGGATCCCCCTATCGATCATGATCAGGTACCCGCCGATGGACTTCCAGCGGGACAGGATCAGGCACGGGCAGTGCCTGTGGTTATTTCGGGTCTTCAGGAGACCCTGTCTCAGATATTGATAGTATGCACCAGTTTGGCTCAGGCAGTCGCCATGTCTTCTACTGCCACCACAGCTCAGGCTGGAGGAGGCAATTAGACTCCAGCTGCCCGAGCACCTGAGCAGGCTGCACAGGGTATTCAGGCACCGGGAGCAGCCCCAGCTCAGCAGTTGCTCCGGTCCAGGATTATGTGGTCCTTGCTATGCCTGAGGACGAGTAGCGCAGGTTGAGAGATTCAGCAGACTTCAGCCTCCGACTTTCAGTGGTACAGAGGGCGAGGATGCCCAGGGGTCTCTTGATAGGTTCCAGAGGATACTGCATACTGCGGGTATTTTGGAGACCAGTGGGGTCTCATTTGTTACATTTCAGTTTGCGGGTGCTGCCTTTACTTGGTGGGAGTCATTCTAGAGGCGTAGGCCGATTGGTTCAGCACCTCTCACCTGGCAACAGTTCTCCACGATCTCTTTGGAGAAGTATGTTCCTCAGTCCCACAGAGAGGAGCAGCGCAGGCAGTTTGAGCAGCTGCGCCAGGGAGAGCTATCAGTTACTCAGTACGAGATAAGGTTTTCTGAGTTGGCTAGGCATGCTTCTGAGATTGTCCCTACTGATAGGGAAAGGGTGAGGAGGTTTGTAGATGGTCTTTCTTATCATCTTCGGTTATTTATGACTCGGGAGAGAGTATCGGGTGCTTCATTCGAGCAGGTTATTGACATAGCTCGAGATATTGAGTCCGTTCGTTGAAAGGAGAGGGAGGAGAGGGAGGCCAAGAGACCTCGTGGTTCGGGCAGTTCCAGTGGTTCTCCCTTCAGGGGACAGTTTCAACAGGGTAGGGGCCGTTCATTCAGGTCTCCTCAGTCAGGCCGCCCAGCATACAGTGGTGCATCTTCGGGGTAGCGTCCCAGTGGTTCTCAGTTAGGTCGTACTTCATTTGGTGCCCTCTCAACTCAGGGTGCAGCTCGAGCACCCTAATTCAGGGTTCTTTTATGCATGAGTCTTCCAGTGGTCCTACGGGTGCTAGGGGTTTCTATCAGTCCCTGCCTCCAGCTCCAGGGAGTTGTTTTGAGTGTGGAGAGTTCGGGCACGTGTGGAGGCAGTGTACCCGCCGTTCCGATGGATCTTCTTAGCAGAGGGGCTAGCCCTCGACTTCAGCTCCAGTCACTTCACCACCCGCCCAAGCAGCCAGGGGTGGTAGTCAGTCAGCCAGAGGCCGCCCTAGAGGGGGAGGTCGAGTAGGGGGGAAGTCAGGCTTGCATGTATGCATTTCTAGCCATGACAGATGCTATGGCCTCAGATGCCGTGATCGCAGGTATTGTCTCAGTCTGTTGCCGAGATGCCTTGGCTTTATTTGACACTGGTTCTACATATTCCTATGTTTCATCATATTTTGCCCATTTTCTGGATGTGCCCCGTGAGTCTCTAGTCACCTCTGTTCATGTGTCGACTCCGGTGGGTGATACTGTTGTTGTGGACCGTGTGTATCGGTCGTGCATGATATTTATTGGGGGTCTGGAGACCCGAGTGGACCTACTGTTACTCAACATGGTCGATTTTGACGTAATATTGGGCATGGATTGGTTATCTCCGTGTCATGTTGTTCTTGATTGTCACGCTAAGACCGTGACCTTAGCTATGCCGGGGTATCCGTGGGTTGAGTGGAGAGGTTCTTCCGAGTATATGCCTAGCAGGGTGATTTCCTACCTGAGGGCTCAGCGCATGGTTGAGAAAGGGTGTTTATCTTATTTGGCCTTTGTGAGGGATGTCAGTGGTGAGACTCCCGCTATTGATTCAGTTCCTGTGGTCCGTGACTTTCTGGATGTGTTTCATGCAGACCTATCAGGCATGCCACGTGACAGGGATATTGATTTTGGTATTGACTTGGTGTTAGGCACTCAGCCTATTTCTATTCCACCTTATCGTATGGCACCAACGGAGCTAAAGGAATTGAAGGAGCAGCTTCAGGAACTCCTGGATAAGGGGTTCATTCGGCCTAGTGTGTCACCTTGGGGTGCACCGGTGTTGTTCTTGAAGAAAAAGGAAGGGTCCATACGTATATGTATTGATTATCGGCAGTTGAACTAGGTTACGGTGAAGAACCGGGATGGGTCCATACGTATATGTATTGATTATCGGCAGTTGAACTAGGTTACGGTGAAGAACCGGTATCCCTTGCCCCGTATTGATGATTTGTTTGACCAGCTTGAGGGATCCAGAGTGTTTTCCAAGATTAACTTGAGATCTGGGTATAATCAATTGAAGATTCGGGATTCTGACATTCCGAAGACTGCTTTCAGGACCAGATATGGTCATTATGAGTTCTTGGTTATGTCATTTGGGTTGACCAATTCCCCAGTTGCGTTCATGCAATTGATGAACAACGTGTTTCAACCTTACCTTTATTCCTTCGTCATTGTGTTCATTGATGACATCCTGGTTTATTCTCTTAGCCAGGAAGAGCATGCTTAGCATTTGAGAGTTGTGTTATAGAGGCTGAGGGAGGAGAAACTTTATGCGAAATTTTCCAAGTGTGAGTTTTGGCTTGGTTCGGTATCTTTCTTGGGGCACGTGGTTTCTAGTGAGGGCATTCAGGTTGATCTGAAGAAGATAGAGGCGGTGAAGAGTTGGCCCAGACCGTCCTCAGCTATAGATATTAGGAGTTTCCTTGGTTTGGCGGTATTTTTTACTGTCACTTTATGGTGGGATTCTCTTCTATTGCTTCGTCTTTGACCAGATTGACCTAGAAGGGTGCTCCATTCAGATTGTCTGATGAGTGTGAGGAGATCTTTCAGAAGCTCAAGTTAGCATTGACTACAGCTCCGGTACTGGTTTTGCCTACTGGTTTGGGTTCTTACACAGTCTATTATGATGCTTCTAGAGTTGGTTTGGGAGCGGTATTGATGCAGGATGGTAGGGTGATTGCCTACGCGTCCAGACAGTTGAAGGTGAACGATAAGAATTATCAGTGCACGATCTTGAGTTAGCTGCCATTGTTCATTCCTTGAAGATTTGGCGGCATTATTTGTATGGAGTGCAGTGTGAGATTTTCACTGATCACCGTAGTTTGCAGTATCTGCTGAGGCATAACGACTTGAATTTGCATCAGAGGATATGGTTAGAGTTTCTCAAAGATTATGACCTCACTATCTTATATCATCCGGGGAAGGCCAATGTAGTGGCCGATGCCTTGAGTCACAGAGTAGAGAGTTTGGGGAGTCTAGCCTACCTTCCAGTAGCATAGCGGCCATTAGACCTTGATGTTCAGGCCTTAGCAGGTCAGTTGGTGAGATTGGATCTATTAGAGCCCCCGTGGGTGTTGGCTTATGTAGCCTCCAGGTCTTCTCTTTACGATCAGATTAGAGCATGCCAGTATGATGATCCACATTTGCTTGTTCTTCAGGACATGGTCCGTCGCGGTGATGCCAGGGATGTGGTTATTGGTGATGATTGGGTCATGAGGATGCAGGTCCGTATTTGCGTGCCCAATGTAGATGGGCTTTGAGATTTGATTCTAGCAGAGGCTCATAATTCGCGGTATTCCATCCATTCGGGTGCCGCGAAGATGTATCAGGATTTGAGGCAGCATTATTGGTGGAGGAGGATGAAGACGGATATTCAAGAGTTTGTGGCTCGGTGTCTCAACTGTCAGTAGGTCAAGTATGAGCACCAGAGACCAGGTGGATTGTTTCAAAGGTTTGATATTCTGGAGTATATGGGAGCGGATCATCATGGACTTCGTAGTTGGACTCCCACGGACTTCGAGGAAGTTTGATGCTATATGGGTTATTGTGGATCGGCTGACCAAGTCCGCATACTTCATTCCTATTGGTACTACTTATTCTCGGAGAGGTTAGTTGAGATTTATATCAGGGAGATTGTCCGATTGCATGGGGCCAGTTTCTATCATTTCCGACAGAGGTACTCAGTTCACATCTCAGTTTTGGAGAGCCGTGTAGAGAGAGTTGGGTACTCAGGTCGAGTTGAGCACAATGTTTCATCCTCATACCGACGGGCAGTCGGAGCGTACCATTCATATTTTGGAGGATATGTTGTGTGCTTGTGTGATTGACTTTGGTGGTTCATGGGACCAGTTTCTGCCACTAGCAGAGTTTGCATATAATAACAGCTATCAGTCGAGTATCCAGATGGCTCCATATAAGGCTTTGTATGGTAGGAGGTGCAGATCTCCGGTTGATTGGTTTGAGCCGGGCGAAGCTAGGCTATTGGGCACAGACTTGGTTCAGGATGCACTGAGTAAGGCGAAGTTAATTCAGGAGCGGCTTCGCATGACGCAGTCTAGACAGAAGAGTTATGCGGACCGGAAGGTCCGAGATATGTCTTTCATTGTTGGGGATAAGGTGTTGCTGAAGGTGTCGCCCATGAAGGGTGTTATGAGATTCGGGAAGAGGGGGAAGCTGAGTCCCAGGTTCATTGGGCCATTTGAGGTGCTTCAGAGGGTTGGGGAGGTGGCCTATAGGCTTGCTATGCCTCCTAGTTTATCGAGTATTCATCCAGTATTCCATGTTGTGATGCTCCAGAAGTATGTTGGTGACCCGTCTCATGTTTTGGACTTCCGCACGGTTAAGCTCGAGGGTGATATGTCATATGAGGTAGAGCCAGTGGCTATTTTGTGTCGACAGGTCAGGAAGCTGAGGTCTAAGGATATAGTTTCAGTGAAGGTTCAGTGGAGAGGGCAGCCAGTGGAGGATGCCACCTGGAAGACCGAGCAGGAAATACGAGACAAATATCCTCACTTATTCGAGACTCCAGGTATGTTTCTAAACCCGTTCGAGGATGAACGTTTGTTTAAGAGGGGGAGGATGTAACGACCCGGTCGGTTGTTCCGTGAAATTTACCCTGTTTCCCCCATTTCTACATTTGTTATATATTGCTAGCCTGTTTTGTTATGTTGGTTCAGTTGGTTTGGGTCCGGAGTGGTTATGGTGAGAATTGAGCTATTTAGTCTCTTAAAGTAGCCTAATAGTTGAGAAAGTCAACTGAGAGTTCACTTATTGGTGAACGACCTCATAATGCGGATTTTATGGCTCGGATAGCTTCTTTAGGTGATTTGGGACTTAGGAGTGTGTTTGGAATGAAGTTTTGATATCCGGTGTAGAATTAGGCTTGAATTGGCGAAAGTTAGTTTTTGGTAATTTCCGGTCGGCTGTGGAAAATAGGCTATCAGGGTTGGAATGGAATTCCGAAAGTTGGAGCAGGTTCGTAATATCATTTTGGATATGTCTGCAAAAGTTGAGGTCAATCGGAGGTGTTTTGGTTGGTTTCGGCATAGTTGGCGAAATTTTGATGTTTCAAAGTTCAAAGGCTTGAATTTGATGTGATTTTGGTGTTGTTGCGTTGTTTTTGGTGTTTCGAAGGCTCGACTAAGTTTGAATGATGTTATGAGATATGTTGGTATGTTTGGTTGAGGTCTCGAGGGCCTCGGGTGTGTTTCGGGTGGTTAACAGACCAACTCTTGGCTTGAAAACTGGGCAGATTTTTGCTGGTGTGAGGTTCTAGTTTCCTTCTACGCGATCGCGGGAGGATGTTTGCGATCGCGTAGAGTAAAAGAGTGGGGCAGGAATTTTGTTCTATGCGATCACGTAGTTAGGATTGCGATCGCATAGGTTGGTCAGGAAAGGCAGTGCGATCGTGTGGGTGTTTATGCGATCGCGTAGAGGTTTCTGAGGCGCGTATGTGGGGTGGAGAGTTGTTCTATGAGATCGTGTGTATTGGTCTGCGATCACATTAGTTGTCTGGTCTGTGCATTGCGATCGCGTGCCTAGAGTCGCGATCGCACTGAGGAAAATTTAATGGCTGGGCAGAATGTTTTAAAAGACCATTTGTGCAAGAATAGTTCATTTTTCTCCATTGTTGAACGAGTTGGGAGCTCTTTGGGAGGGTTTGAAGAGGAAATTGAAGGGAATCACTTGGAGGTAAGGTTTTAAACTTCATAACTCATTTATATGTCGTTTTTTAAGTAATTAAACCATAAAATTGTTGGAATTAAACCCAAATTTGAGGAAGAAAGGTGCATGGAAATTGGATTCTTCTTTTGAGGATTTGAGTGGGAAATTGTGGTCCGATTTTAGTGTTCTTGGTATGTATAGAATCGTGGGAGGATGAAGTTTCTAGTGATGTAAAATTTATCAAATTCCGAGACGTGGGCTCAGGGCTCGGGTCTCGGGTTTGGCCGAATTTCGAGATTCTTGTATAATTTGATAGTTTTTAATTGGGTTGTATTCCTTTGATATATATTGATGATGTTAAACTGGTTTTGGATAGATTCAGAGCAATCATGAGCCAATTTGAGGGGCAAGAGCATAGCGGACTAGTGTTGTGGCCCCGTAGAGGTAAGTAATGGTTATAAGTCTTGTCCTGAGGGTATGGAACCCCGGACTATATATTTCTCACTGATTTTAGAATGGCGCACATGTCGGATGACGAATATGTAGAACGTACAGATTTTTGGATTGGACTAGGTCCTCTCCGCAGCAACTAATGAGTTTCATATTTTACTCAAAACCTTATGTTAAATTATGTTTTAAGATTGTTGAAATATTTGGGCTATAAGCCGTGTTTGGGGCCTCGTGCCGATCTGTTTAGACCCCTTTGGGGATTTTTACTATAGTTTTTCCTCACCATTGTTGATGATTTCACTTAGCCACATTGTGCTTAATGTTTTCGAAACTCAGCCTGATTTACACTACTTTGAGATTTAAAAGGATGTTTTGGGTCGAGTACCCTGTTTTACTGATTCGCCCAAGGGGCCTTTTGAGTGGTTCTGCTGAGTGAGGCCGAGGGCCTGATTGTGAAGTGCTGAGTGATTGTGAGGTGCTGACTGATATTAGCGCTTGGGCTGAAGGAGCCCCTCCGGAGTCTGTACACACCCCAGTGGGCGCACAGAGTGCCGAGTGCCGAGTGACTGATTATGAGTGACTGTGAGGTGCTGAGTGACTGATTATGAGTGACTGTCAGGCATGCCCGAAAGGCTGATTATGATACATGTTTTGCCCGAAGGGCTACTTATGATTTTACTACTTTCATTCTGAACTTATGAATTATGTTTTGCCCGAGGGGCCTCTATATGATTCATTTCATTTTCATACTAAATCTTTCGGTTTGGATCTGTTGACAATAAACATTTTTCAAAGGACTTTTCTGAGGTTGGTTTTAAGGCATGATGATTTTGCATATCTATATTTACACTATTGGACAGTAAGGCTGTGTATCTTGTGATTTGATGACATTGATTTTATGTGTTTCCTTGTCGTTTAGACTTGATTTATTTTCATTACTACTGAGTTGACGTACTCACATTACTCCCTGCACCCCTGTGTGCAGATTCAGGTGCAGATACCGAGCATTTGCCATTTATTCCGCGTGGAGCCGGATTGCGGGATATAGAGGTAGCTGTTCAGTGTCCGCTGCATCTCTGTTTTCCCTTCTTGCTGTATCTAGCTTTTATTCGAAGATTTTGTATTATATCATACCTTCGGCTTATTTTCCTTATATGCTCATGACTTGTTGGCTCTGGGTTTTGGGGTTGGTGGCACTGTATATTGGCCTACTTTATTTAGTAAACTCTGCAAATTTATGAAATGCTTGGATTTTGAAAGAAATTGTGAACATGTGGTTATTGGCTAGCCTAGTTCCATGATAGGCTCCATCACGGCCGGTTTAGGATTTGGGGTCGTGACAGATTCAAATCAACATATATTCCTAACCTTCTTTGGGGACCCATTTTAGTATGATATGGCGGTGCTACATGCACATATATTGCGCATCCAAAAATTCTTAAATGGGATATACTAGGTTCATGACCCAAAACTAATTGCAACAGAGAATATTTAGGATAATTTGTCAGTCTGAGACGAACTAAATTGCTGCACGCAAAGTGGCGTGACCCTAAACAGAAGTGGACAACCTCGTTTTCATGAGTAACTGTCTTGCTATAAATTGCAGACGTTTAATTAAAGACTCTGCAAAGCCATTTTGAGTTTGACATGAGCTACAGGGTGTTCCACTTTTATCCCAAGTGATAAGCAATAATCACTAAATGCTTGGATGAAAACTCATCAGCATTATCAAGTCGAATAAACTTAATTGGATTATTGAAAAACTGTGCCCGTAGTCGGATTATTTGCACCAATAATTTTGTAAATGCGAGATGATAATAGGCACACATGAGATCATATATAAGATGCTTCTATTAAGACCATAAAATATCTAAACGACTCAGTAGGTGGGTGAATAAGTCCACAAATATCTCCTTTGTATACGCTCCAAAAATGCAGAGAATTTAAAAACCTTTGTTGGTGATGGTCTAATAATAAGTTTGCATTGATAACAATAAGTGCAAGAAAATTCATTATTAAGAAGAATCTTTAAATTATTTAACGGATGCCCGTTTGAATTTTCTATAATTTGTCTCACCATAATCGATCCAGGATGTCACAATCGATCATGACAAAGTACAAAAGTATTGGAATCAATGACCTTTTGGCTTACGATAGAATGTGCTTCAATTGCACTAATTCTTGTCCAATGCAGGCCACAAGATAAAGATGGAAACTTCTCAATAACTATTTTCTGGCCAGAGACATTTTCGGTAACGATGAGATATTCAAGATTATTCTCATCTATTGTCTGAATATGAAATCCATTTAGGCGGATATCTTTAAATCTCAACAAGTTCCTCTTGGACTTGGAGGAGAATATTGAATTTTTTATGATAAATATTGTTCCCTTAGACAGAGTTATAGTAGCTCTTACAGAGCCTCAATGATTATTACTACCAGAAATTGTAGCAACATCTGTCTTACACATACTTAAATGAGAGAAACATTTCTTCTCTTTGAATATTGTATGTGTCATACATGAATCGGTTAAACAAATATTTTTGTAATAGAACTTTGATCCAAGTTTGCTTGAGAGATATCCATATTTGCTTAATCTTCTCAAAGAGTTTCTTGAGACGACAGAGTCTCGTTCCGATAATGTGCAATGAAACAATAAAGAAGAAGAATAATATTTCAAGGAAAATGGATAAGTAATTCTTATTGAATTTCAGATGATTTACAGTGGGGTAAAACCCCTCTATTTATAGGGGGGAAAATGAGCCACAAAGTAATAAACTCTCTAAAATATAGACATTCACTCTAAGTACAATTCTATTCATAACAAGTATTCTACTTTATTTTTATGTTGTAGAAAGAGTAGTTTCTTTTTTAACAAAAAAAAAGTATTTCATTTTAGTTATGGAGCACATATTTCAATTGCATAAAAAGTAAAGAAACACATTAGTTCCTTTGGGTTTGTGTGAATTTTTAGAAGAATAATTAAATTTTTGGAAAGGGAGATGAGTAGAGTAGCATAAAAAAATATTTTCCTAAAAAATATTTTTTACTCTCTAACCAAATACTAGAAAATATTTTTCGGAAAAAGTTTTTCAGTTACCAACCAAATAATAAAAAATAAGTGATAAAACTACTCATTTTTCATGAAAATATTTTCTAGGAAAACATATTCCTTCGTACCAAATACACCCATAGTGGAGACAATTCCAAGATTTTCCAAAGATACCTCAAATCCTTACAAATTGCCTATTCTTAAGGATTGGTATTTTGACATTTGAAAAAGCCATATCAGTTGCACTGCCTTCCTTAGCTCTTCAGATCTACAAGTCCCATGCTTTGTTTTAGGGGAAAGGACCACTTAAACTATCCTGCTGGTTTATTGTGGAAGCATCTAAAATTCCAGTAGCATCACAAATTCATTGAAAAAATCTCAAATAGTGGTGTTCTTAGTGAAGCTTGCCAATTCATACGAGATCTCAAATAGTGTTGTTCGTTGATGCATTCTCTAAGTAGTTCGTGCCGTTTTGTTGGGACTGGTGGATAGATACGGATTGTCCAGTCCTTCCTAATAACTCTTTCTTATATGTTTCTTGTATAATGGATATTTGCTGATGTAAAAATTAGGCCCTCTTGTTCCTCTTATATAGTGGTAAACCCATACTACATTACCCTTACTATCTTCCATAAGGGTGATTATTAACAATAATCCTGCATTTCCTGAATTTTAATCAATTTTTGGACAATTCTACATTATTTACTTGCTTTATGTTATTTGCTTGTTGATACATGATACTTTATGGATAAATAGAAGTAAAATTATATTAGCATTTACAGCTGCAAGCACATTTTGATTGTCTAGACATGATAGCTACCTCGGTGTAATGGTTACTTGTGGTTGATTGGATATTGGTAGCTTTGTAGATTCTTTTTATATCCTCTTTTGCATGTACCATCTTACCATTTTGTGATGTATCGAAAAGACTACTGCTTATGATAGTCCAATTTCTTATCTATAAATGAAGCACTATTCCCCTAGCGGAACACTATTCCAAGAAACAGGCTTAATATGTTGGGCCCGAGCGATAGCATGGACAAGGAGTATGTTGTTGGTTACCAGAAGGAAATTGGCTGACATATTGAACTGAATTGACACTATTGAATGCCTTGGCATGCTTATCTCTTTCAGAAAGTAATTGATGAGATTTTGGATTAGACTTATAATGATAACTTAAACTACAATGATTTGTGCAGTTCTGCTCTCAATTTCGGTTGCTCAGGAAACATGCTTATAACATCTCTCCTGATAAGCTCATCATGATGCAAGTACGCCTTCTAATGTTGTTACAAGTATTATCTATTTGGAGGAAGGCTAATTAGTCTCGAGTTTTCTTTCTAGAAACACCAGAAATTTTCAGCAAATTCAAGGAGTCTATTCATAGTGATGTCTTGGGATTATTGAGTTGCATCAAGCTTCACATGTAAGTACTCATGGTGACGATATTTTAAAAGACGCACTTTCTTTCTCCATTATTCATCTGAAATTTGCAGATTCACATTTGAAATCTCCATTTAGGAAGCAAGTGACACATACCCTTGAGCAATCTTTGTGTATTGGTGGAAAAAAGATATGACACGTGGACAATCAGTAAGCTGACGGGGCATGACATGTGTCGCGTCCCCTTTTTCCTCGCAGAATCGAGTTTCGACATTCATTTGGGACAACTCCCTTCCTTTTGGGAGAAGGGTCGGAAAGTGAAGAGTCGCCACCTAACAGATTTATGGTGCGTTACGGCACCTAATGCAAGTAACTCATGAAACCAGTCTACGTTACCAGAGATTGGGTAAGGACTTGAAATTACCTTGAGGGGAAGGTGTCAGGCACCCCTCGAGGTCCACAATGGTGGGTCCCGGCCAAAATCACTTAGTAAATTAGTCATTTAACAGATAAGTAGTCTAAGCACACATATGTAAGTAAAATAGAAGGAGTTTAAAAGGTAAGCAATCCAAGCACACATATGTATAAAGATGGGGAAGTCCTAAGTTTGTTAGCCTATAGGATCACATCTGTACAATGCCCGATAATCCTTCCTCAACTAGAGGGGTTACACGTGGCATTAGCGCACAGGTCATCATGTCCTTTTACTACCCAAATACCCTCCCCTTAGCGGTTATATAAGTGGTTATAATTAACGAACTCTAAGTGTACTTTACCCGTCCCTTCCTTAGGGTCCCGGAGGTATTTAGGGCCTCTAATTTTAGGAAGTTCTAGACTCTCCTAAGGTGTTTAAAAGGGAAAATCTAAGTGACAACAAAGAACATATAGGACTGTCAAGTATGAAAATAATTAAGAGGGCTCATGTTTACCTCCACACATAAGCAGATAATTAGCACGCCTAAAACACAGATTTCAGAGAATTTTCAGAAGGTCCTAGAACAGGATATTTGGGTGAGCATAACAAACAGAGAATATGCAGCATTGTTTTGAAATGAAGTGAGATAAACCAAATCAGTTCGCCTTCTGATTTTAGAACCTGTTGAACCTGGGCAATCACAAAGAAACAAAAACATAGTTTTACAGCTTTATAAGACCCTAATTACCTAAGGCTTGCCTAGGCGTGGATCTGTAATACCCTATAAAAATGCAATAAGAATTCTGGGAACTTAGTATTAAAACAATTTGGACTTATTAAGTCCTATAGGCATGCTGGTCTAGGTGCTGAATATCAAGAAATCGATTTCATACATATTTATCCTATAACATGGTGTCTAGGCGTTGGGGCTGCTTTAAGCATCCTTATAGACATGACGATTACTGATTTAGGCGATGTGGACATGGTTTAAATCGAATATAAACACAGTCCTAAAGCAGAATTTCTAATGCACATAAAGAATAAACATTTTATTAGGCATAATTACAGTAGTAACTTAATAACATGATTTCTAGGTGATCATGATTATGCAAAAGCAGAATTTCGTGATAATGAAGTACTGAGCTATAACATGTTTTCTAATATGCAAAACCAGTAAATGTAATTATCCTAAAGCAGGGTTTCTAATGCAAATAACACCATAGTCCTACAACATGATATCTAATGCAAGTAACATAATATAGGTCTAAAGGCATGATCTCTACTGCAAATAAGCATAGTATAAACCTAAAGCATGATTTCTACCCAATTTCCCCACAAAAATCATAGAAGAATCCCTACCCTTTTACTAATTTCCCCAATATCTGTTCACAAAGAGAATTATTACATACCAGAATTGAATGAATTATATAAATAAATATATGATATACTATAGGGAGCCTGCAGATAGGCCCAAAGTAAACCTGGAGACACCAGGCCATCAAAACAGTCTCAGATACCAAGAGTCTCATAGCCAATAGGGTGTCCTGGTGTGTCAAAATTCCCTAAAGACCTCAGGGATCCCAGGCAATGCTCACACCAAGACCCTTTGAATAGGGAAGTGATTATGTGCAGCGTGGAAAAGGCCTACCCTGGTATGGCAGAGTTCAGAGGAATCTCATGGATTCCTAGGCAGTACACACACAGGAGAGGAAGAAATTAAGAATCTAAGAGTAGAGGTGAGTACTTGACATAGTTTTGAAAGAGTTTGTTAAAGACAGTGTAGAGATAACACTTCTAGGAGTGAAAAGGTTTTCAGGAATAGAAAATTTTTTAGGAAAAAGCCAGGAGTGAAAAACTGTTTTGAAATCAATTATAAAAGAACAAAGATTCAACATACAACCACACAAACTCAGAGTGCTCAGACTCACAACCATTCAGCAATCAGTTTTACAAACAGGGGTCAAAGGTTGGGAACATAGAGAGCTTCACATCAGAAACACATGAACATGGTCTAAGGGGAGCATATGGAACAACAACTGTACAGAACAACTAGGAGTCTACTGATTCAGGGACTTGACAAGTCAATCATGGTAAAAGGCAACTAAACCATAAAGACAGAGCGTGGGAATAGTCATGTTGAAGATAGGGTGCATTAGTCATACCAATTAGGATCAATTAAATACATTAGAAGTCTAAGACACTAACATGAGCAGACTAGTTAAGGGAGTAAACAGAAATTGAACAAACATGCAAACAAGACAGATGAGATCTAGGCATGCTCGATTAAACACTTGAACTGGAGAGGGCAAAACTTAAACATACTAGGTAAAGCAGTAAATAGGAAGACAATTAAATACATAGCCAATTAACCAGTGTAGGAATAGGCATGAATTTACATAAAGGAACACATAAAGTTGAGTTTCAGAATTGAACTAGAGACATACTAGTTAAGGAAACAAAGTGCAGAATATAAAGCAAGTAGAGTTCCACTGTCTAGCCTTGGCTTTCAGCCGACTAGACCAACAGTTAGCACAGGTAGTAGAGAAAGAAGAGAGAATTTTAGAGTGTGTGTGTATTCTGAACTATTGTTCCTGTTTTTGAGGTAATACAAGAGTGTATATATATAGTACTTAGGGAGTGGAACAAGTAAGATAAAGAGAATCAAAGTTCAATCAATTAAGGATCAATCAACCAAATCACAGAATCAATTCATATAGGGAGTCCGGAAAAGATCCTTTTAATTGGGGAATAGTCAATTAATAGTCATAGCAGGGTTCAATTAAGGTAATGAATCAAAATCATACCATATAGGGAGTCAGTAAAAATCCCCAAACTACTGCCCACTAATGAAGGCAAATAAAATAAGGAAAATAGGTCACAAATAAGGAAACTAGTAAAATCCCAGCACACGAATTTTAACAGGGCAATTAACAAGAAACAATCAGTAAAAAATCTTTAAAGAGTACTAATTTTATAGGAAAGAATTATTTGAATCCTCAGATAGAAATCAACCAAGAAAGAATCAACCCAAAATCCTAACTTAGGTCATGATGGCGCCCAACGGCGGGGTCAGGCAAGTCAACACTAATTTACTAAGGGTTCTTTCTTATTACATTAAACATTTCAACATATACTCAGTTTTTTTTTAAAACTTAAACATAAATTGGGAAGGATAATTAGCCAGTTTTTAATCAAAAGCGGTCATGAGGAGGCGTGAGCCAATATATATACAGATCTGTAATCCATAATAACTATCACGTGTGTTCCAGGAACTAGTGTCACTAGTCCTACGGGGATACTAACAGAATATACAAAAGATATAATATACAGTCCCACTGTTTGAAAGAAATAGACGGGAAATAAGCAAAAGAAAATCCCATGGTGCTGTCGGAGATCGCCAGGAGAAAGAAGCTCACCGTGAAGTCAGGTCCGTCTATAGTCAGAATCAAGATCCGGTCTGACAACCAGATGCACCAGCCTCAGAACCTGTACAATTAAGTACAAAAGCGTAGCATGAGTACATAAATATATATGTACCCAGTAAGTATCCCGCCTAACCTCGAAGAAGTAGTGATGAGAGGTCGACATGACACTCACTAAGGTCTAACAATATTTAACAGAATAAGATGAAAATGGTAGGCATGTAAAGGCAGTGAAGCAGCAAATATATATAAGGCACTGAAATCCAAGGAAGTACTGGAAATAAATAGACAATTACTACTTCACCTTCCCCCAAATATCTGTCAAATCAGTGTCCATGAATTTAGTAACAAATAAATCATGCGCATACAACATAAGGATAACCGGCCGGAGTCATAAGATATTCGTGTCCGTGCACTGTCGAGGGTCGAACGGCCTGAACCGTAAGTACACATTTTCATAAAGTACTCACATCTATGCACTACCGAGGATCGAACGGCCCGAACCAAAAATGCATCTTTGCCATAAAGTAATCCTCTCTATGCACTGCCGAGGATCAAACGGCCCGAACAATAAGTGCATCTTCCAATCCGCCATGGTGTAGGGCCCATTCCCATAAGAGTGGGGGAAATCACACTCCTCTCGCGGAATGTAAATTGCGAAGCGGTCACATGCACACACAATATTCTTTTTTTTAAATTACTTTTCAGTAACCAATTTCTTACAAATTTTCTCAAATTCCATGATCTCAGGGAAATAAGCCGCATGTAACATTTAATTTATTAAGCGTATAGTTCATTTCAAATAAAACACAAGGCATGATGTGGACCAGAATACTCGGACATAATAATAATAGATGCGTACAGACTCTCGTCACTTTGTACGTACGTAGCCCCCATAATCACACATAGCATTTAAAACACCTACGGAGACAGTTCCGTCTTACGAGGTTATAAAGGAGACTCACTTTGCGTCGCACCTACTCCCCGGGTCAGGAATACGCTTGAAACTCCAAACTCGACACTCACGGACTCAAAACTAGCCAAATGTTATACAAATATATCAATTTATATTCAAAGCATTGAATTCTCC
>ML405349.1:8457-20920 GCA_005239525.1 Nicotiana knightiana | reverse complement strand
TATCAACACAATCTACACTAAGGACTTGTCATTAACGGCAGTGTAGGAAATTAACCAAATACTCCAACAAGTCCACGGCAACATACGCAATTCCCCAAATCTACCACGGCGGCATACATAATGCCCCAAATTTATAACGGCGGTATACACAATGCCTCAAATTTTGTAACGACGGCATACACAATGCCCCAAATCTATAAATGTGGCATACACAATGCCCCAAATCTATAGCGACAGCGAAGACATAATTTCTAACGCTCCAACGCCATAGCACGAGGCTACGCCATATCACACCACATCACAAGTCACTCATTAAATAATTTTAGCTTTGTACAAAATAATATATATTTGCGGCTGGTCAACGACAATCGATTCTGCCAAGCGCACGTTTGTAGCACTACATGGACCGAATAAAAAAAATACTTTCAAAATGAATTTTTAGAAAAGCAAGCATCAAAACTTAAAGTCTTATTAACTTAAGTGCCCCAATATTGTGACTTCCGACGACCAATCAAACGGCCGCACTCTTCCACATCGCTACTGAAATTTTTGATTTAACAAAGTTCACTCTGCTTTCTCGTTCAAATACAAAAGGGTAATTTGTATTTTTTTCCAAGCCACTCCAACATTAATTAATGATATCATAGCAAGACAATCAAAGGCCATCCGTTGTAATATATATATATATATATATATATATATATTTTTTTTTTTTTTTTTTTGCTGCGACGACGAAATAAGTGTATAAACTACAGTGAAATTTATCTCTGTCATTAGGTAATTATTCTTCTCCTATTCATTCCTTTATGTAAACTCCCTTCCAGGCCTTGCACGTATAGCTAAGGGGATTTTGTATTCGTACTCATTTTTTGCGTCACGTTTTAACTTATACTCGCTTTGTAAAAAAAATTATATTTGTACCTGTTTTGCGCATAACTTCAGCATACGGGGCTGAAGTAGCAAAGGCAATCACACAAAACTTCAGCATTCTAGTAGACGGGCGTGAAGTTTGTGTCTTTGTAACTAGGGAACTAACTTCAGCTCTAGAGCTGAAGTTTTTGTCTTTGTAACTGGGGAACTTCAGCTCTAGTAAATGGGGAACTTCAGCTCTAGAGCTGAAGTTCTTGTCTTTGTAATTGGGAAACTTCAGCTCTAGAGCTGAAGTTTTTGTCTTTGTAACTGGGGAACTTCAACATACGGGGCTGAAGTTCCCCAGTTACAAAGACAAAGCTTCAGCTCTAGAGCTGAAGTTTTTGCCTTTGTAACTGGGGAACTTTAGCCCCGTATGCTGAAGTTTTTGTCTTTATAACTTGGGAACTTCAGCTCTAGAGATGAAGTTTGTAACTGGGAAACTTCAGCTCTAGAGCTGAAGTTTTTGCCTTTGTAACTGGGGAACTTTAGCCCCGTATGCTGAAGTTTTTGTCTTTATAACTTGGGAACTTCAGCTCTAGAGATGAAGTTTGTAACTGGGAAACTTCAGCTCTAGAGCTGAAGTTTTGTCTTTGTAACTGGGGAACTTTAGCCCCGTATGCTGAAGTTTTTGTCTTTATAACTTGGGAACTTCAGCTCTAGAGATGAAGTTTGTAACTGGGAAACTTCAGCTCTAGAGCTGAAGTTTTGTCTTTGTAACTGGGGAACTTCAACCCCGTATGCTGAAGTTTTGTCTTTATAACTGGCGAGCTTCAGCTTAACTGCTGAACTTCAGCTCAGCGAGGGAAAAGGAGCTGAAGTTATTTAAAAAGTGGGTACAAGTTGAAAGTTTTTTAAAAAGCGGGTATATGTTAAATGGGGGCGATCAAATAGGGTGCCCCGCGTAATTTTTACTATAGCTAATGGGTTTGGCCCACTCTCATTAGTATTAATTATTGAAATTTTTACCTCCTATAACAAAGGTTAATATTTTATTTTTTTAAATAAATGCTATTTAAAAAAATTATATTCTATAACTACCTTTTAATGTTTATAGCAAAAACTCTATTTATGGTTACATCCTACCCTTAAGCCACCATATACGCTATTTGTTATTTTTCTCTCTCCTTTTTCAGATTTTCTCTCACATAATTATCGTATTTGATGTAAACTTCTTACTCCCACGTTCTATCTCTCTCTAATTTGATACATGCCATTCTCTTCCCCCATTCCAGAAACCACAATGCTGCAACTCAAAAATCTCTCTCACCCACACCGCCTAGCTCTTTCCCATTCCCAGTCACCATGCTAATTTCATACACGCCATCTCCATTGCGGCGAGATTGAAGGCGCTGGCCGAGAATGGATTGGACACTTGGAGAGGAATTGACTGTTGATGGTCTACTAGTAGAGAGAAGAATCCTCCAAAATGATATGCAACGTCTTGCCATGATTTTTTCTCGTCTACTGTACAGGATGAGTGGGAACAGAGAGATTCAAAGTTTTTAAGGGTTGAGAGTTTCGAGTTAGAATCGTGACCCTCTGGACGAGACGACATTAGGGTTGTTCTTGAGCAAAGACGACAGAGTTGGGGTCTGAGTCTATGAGACCTTTATACAATACATATTTAGACCTTCATATGTGTATAACAGATTGTATTAATATGTATTCGGGTGTATTCATATGTATTCAACATATTGTATTAATTTGTATACAACATCTTCCATCCATATGAATACAATATGTTGCATTCATATTAATTTAACAGGTTGTATTCATATGTATTTCAACAGGATATGTGAGTCTATGAGACCATTATACAATACATATTTAGACATTCATATGTGTTTAACAAATTGTATTAATATGTATTCAGGTGTATTCATATGTATTCAACATATTGTATTAATCTGTATTCAACATCTTGCATTCATATGAATACAACAGGTTGCATTCATATTAATTTAACAGGTTGTATTCATATGTATTTCAACAGGATATTTGGATACATGTATTTAATATTCAGAGATCATATACAATCCCTGATACAAACTGTTTTGTATTTAGTTGTATTTATATGTATTCAAAAAAAATAAATCAGTTTTGATGAATGAAATATTAAATCTTTTTACAATACAATCATATTGTATGTATATAACAGATTGTATTCATCTGTATTCGAATATATATATATATTTAATATTCAGAGATCATATTCCAACTATGTATTCAGATTGTATTCATCTGTATTCAGAGATCATGAATTAATATAATAGTCGTGTTGTAATTATGTATTCAGATTTAATACACCAACTAAATATATAGTTGGTATATGATCTCTGTTTTATTTAATAGATCATGAATTCTCTGTTTTATTTGTTGAATAAAGAAACGCACCCGAAAAAAAATAGAAAAGGGAAGAAACAAATTTCGCGTATATGATCTCTATTTTATTTAATAGATCATAAATTCTCTGTTTTATTTGTTGAACAAAGAAGCACACACGAAAAAAAAAACAGAAAAGGGAAGAAATAAATTTCGCGTAAGAAAACGATTATGGGTGATGTAATTGGGTTAGTTTAGTTATATTAGGAGTCTATTACGTTAATTTATACACTTTCCATTAAAAGAAATCTGTCCAGGCCTGAAATTGCGCAGTTTATGTTACGACATACAGTCGAATATAGTCACATACATTCGTCTATCTAGCTGTAGCCCCATGTTTCGCGCCGACTTTTGCTACTGTATTCATACAGTAGCTTAAATACATCGAATACACTATAAAAAAACTGAAAACATAGCCATAGGAAGTAATATATTAAATGATAGCTACAACTAGCTAATAACCACTAAACAATAGTGGTTTGTAAAAAATTTCCTTAATTATTTCTAATTGTCACTTGATTGAATTATTAGATTAGTCCCCTTAGTCACCAATTAATTCTAGGTATTTCATATGTATGCAAGTAATAATCCTAAGAATAAATACATGTACATACATACTATATTACTACCCATCTTGATTTGTGACATGCGATAATTAAGTAAACTATAATAAAGAAAAATAATTGTAAAAGCTTACTATTAAATTACTGGGTTATTACATATTTGTTGCGCGAACAAGTACAATCGATACATGTTGTATCCTTTGTGTACACCCCTGTATACAGTCGATACAAGTTGTATCCTTTGTATACACCCTTGTGTTTCGCTTTAGTTATAATTGATACATACTGTATTCATTGCATGAATGAATACAATTGCACGAACGAATATAGTTGAAACACATTGTATTCGTTGCGCGAACGAATATAGTTGACATAGGTTGTATTTGTTGCGCGTTTGAATACAAGTGATACAAATCAGTAACAATTAAATAATAGCTACGAATGGTAATTAGGCAAACTACAGTTACTAGGCCCTAAACAATAGTAATTTATGGAATTCCTCTTAGAATTGTTGTTCCAACCTCCAAGCTCGCGTTTGGGAAGATATCAATCGTGGGATTGAATTTTCGGGTGATTTATTTTTTATTCCTTTTTTCTGGGTTTTTTTTTGAATTTTTTTAAGTATATAAATAAATTACGATTTGTAGAACAAAAAAACATGGGAGAAAATAGTAATTTTTTTGTATTAGAAGTTTAATAAATATTAAGAAAACTAGCGAATAAACGTGGGAGGAAGTATTAGTTTTTTTAAAACGTGGAGAAAATATTAATTATTTAGATTTGGCAGGTTTAATTATATATTTTAGTTTTCTATCTTCTATTTTAAAATAATTTTGAAACTTTTATTGAAGTTTTGTCCTAAAAATTTAAACTTGACATAATATAGTCATGACACTTGGCATAGAATTCATTGAAATAGTATCAACTCTTTGTCTACTATTCGAAATTCTTCAATTGACTAAATTTAGTCAATAAAGTTTTTGAGTGATATTATTTAAATTATATTGGGTATGTTATTGTTGTTTTTGTTGTATTTAGATTATTATTTTTAATTAATTCAAATTATAATATTCTAACATTATATTTATTTTCTCTTTTCGTACATTTTTTTCTACTACTATATTTGATTAGTATTTCTATTTTTTAATTTCTTCATAATTAAAATTCCTTTATTTTTTTTATAAAATATAATTTTGAAATTCATTAGAAGTATAAAGAGGAAGCCTTTTATTATTCTGTTCAAAAGTCTAAAAAGAGAAGCTATCTATTATTCACATTCTTCAGTTTGTCTAAATTTATAAAAATATTTATGTTTAATGTTTGTTGACTTTATAGTTTAAGATTGGTTAGTTTTTGGTGTTTAAAATTTTTTTGTAAATAATTATAAAATTTATCAAGTGTATTTATAGTATCTTGACATTTGGCTTAATCCTTATGAATAACTACTTTTGTTCTAAAATTTCCAATTGACTTCTTATTATGTTGCTGCTTGGCTTAATACGATGTCTTTGCCTTTATTTTAATCATATATCGATTTATGTTGATTTGCAAATTTTAGGAAGAGATTAATGGATTAGCATTATTGAGTAAATTTTAGGAAGAGATTAATGGATTAGTGTTATTGAGTAAATAGGAGACGCTGCATTTTTATTGGATTTTGACTTTAACCGATGAATCGAAAGTTTGATAAACGGTTCAGATGTATTTTGAATCATCTTGCAGTGGGGATTCATTCCATCATAAATAGGAGAATTATACACCGTTAGATTAATAATCTGTTTAGCCAAGCTTCTAAAGGTCAAAACTGTGGGTTAGTAGTGGTTTTCATAGAGCTGCGATCACGAACCACGCTGGGTGTCTAAGGTTCATGTTGCCAAGTTTCTTATTACTGCTAAAATCAGAGTTCATAATTTTTGTAGTATCATGATGATAATTTAAGAATTCTTTTCCTTGTAAGATAATATTTGGGCATCTGAAAACTGACTTGATACCTGTATTGCGCTTCTCTTAAAGCCAGTGCCGGCTCAAGGGGAAGCCATTAAAGCAATTGCTTTAGGCCCCCTAGAATTAAAGGCCTCAAAATTTTAAAATTGTATAGTATTACATATTATAAAATTATTAATAAAAGATACTAGTTAAATTTTATACTTTTTTGTTTGGAATGTGATAGAGGTTATTCAAATGAATAACTTGAGTTAATGAATATGTAATATAGGAAAATAAATAATTTGATGACGACTTTGATAATTAAGAATGAAGTCCCTTGTAGTATCTTTTAGAGTTTATTATTTCTTATAAAGAATGGATTATGTCATTTGTTTTTTCCAAATGGACTTTAACTATTTTAAATGTATGAAATTATATTGACATCTATCTATGGTACAAAATTGAGATTATTAGATTATGAGAATTTATAAAAATATTACTTTATCTTAATCGTCATTATTGTTTCTTATAAAATATTATGCAAGTTTTAGTGAGTAGAATTACCAAATATTTGCAATGATAAAAGCTAACGTAAATGAATGAATGATCAAAATACGTACAAGATGGATGGTATACAGTCATTGCAAAAAATAAACATAAAAAAATATATTAAATTTTCTTATATAAATTTAAGTCTGATTGAGGTTTGGCTTTAGTCCGCCAACATCGTTGAGCCGCCCTTGCTTAAAGCCAAATGTTTAGTTAATCTTTCTAGTTGGGTTAATCTTACCCCTGTTTATAACCCTGAATCATGTTTGGAATTTATCCGCTCCTTAGTCTATGATAGATTTTTTGTTGATATATTTGGGCTGATACTTTCTGTTTCTTTGTAACTTCTGCATTTTCTTGATGCCTTTTGTTAATGATATTCACTTACTTCATAAAAAAAAACCTGTATTGCGATTTAATTTTCTTCTTTTGCAAAATTGACTGTAAAGTAATCTGCTACCTCTATTAGAGGAAATTTTCACTAGGCTTCCATAGCTCTTGAATTTTTTATCATAGGTGATCGAAAATTTACAAGGTTGAGAGAATGGAATTGTCTTCCATCCCGTTAGTTCTGTCTGTCAAATCCAGTTGCATGTGACTATAATGAGGAACATTGATTCTTTAGTCATTATTTCGGAAAGCCAGCTCCTAACTAGAACATCTCGTTCTTCCGCATTCAATGAACTGGGTGTTAGGATTAGTTTCCCCTCATTTTTCACGTATTCGGATGGTGCTTCTTCTTTAATGATGTTGCTAATCTTCAAGGTTTGCATGAGTTGGAGGGTTTGTGTCCTCCAAACAAGTTAATTGGATGGATTAATTTAATAGGACATATAGCAATGAGTTGTTGGAGTTCGAGGAGGTGGCCATGGCTGGTTATTTTGAGGAAGAGCTTTAGGATCATGTCTTATTTTAGTTGAACCAAAGATACCATGAAGATAATTCACTACTTCATATGATCCGATACATGGTGTTTTTATATACACTATCAAGACTCCCTTCTAGATAAAATTTAGTTGTCTTATCTCTATCTCCTAGTGATTGTATATATCACAAACACGCTTATATGTTGTCACATGTCTCTCAGAATCCATCTCATACAGAGGCTATTAGGGGCAGCTGGTATAGTCATACACAAACAATGTGTATACACAACTGGGTTAGGTAGGGCTTTACCGGAGTCCTAGATTACACCTAAGTCCATGTGACGTGGTTGTCGAACACATAAATGTATCAAGTAGTTTATCTTGGTTTATATCAGTATGTTAATTTCTGTTAAGAATATTTCTGGCGAGCTTAATAAAGGTGAAAGCTCAGAGTCGACGATTATAAAATGGTGAACATAAAATCTAGTATGTTCCAAAAAAAAAAGAGGCTCTGAGGCTCTAGATGTGTTTATGACATCACCTGACCAGTATGTGAAAGACAGAGTCTTATTAGGGTGGAAAAATAAGAATTCTCTTACTCATATAGCGTTGTTAAGCATAATGGATAATGGCATCCTGAGAGAATCTGAAAGTACATTCGTTGTCTGCATGGAAAGCTCATCATACTTCAATTAAAAAGATAAGGACACTTACCATTCAGTTTGATCTTATAACAAACACGTTGATCAAAATTATGATAAGCATCTTCAGGTTCTTCACCACGGGTCAAATATGGTTAACGAACTAGAGATGTTGATCATAGGATGACTACTGAGCAGCAAGTCCCAGCTGTAATTCGTTCCATACCTAATGTTGGAGCATATGAAGATACATTTGACTCTAGACATTAACATTTAAAACTATGGAAGATGTTAGGCACTATTTTTTTAAACTTGAGGAAGAGAGCCTCGGGATGACAAAACTACTACAGTGTATATGTCGCGAGTTCTAGTCCATACTATGCACTATATAAAGAAGGGAAGGGATAATTCTAAAAGAAGCCTAAGATTGATCAACAAGCTAAGGAAAAATATCTTTATCCCAAAGAAGAACATAAATGTGGCAAAAGCTCAAGTACTTCAACTGTCAGAACAAGGACACTTTGCTCGTGATTCTCCCGAGCTAAAAAGGCATACAACCTTATTACCAATTTCCATAGTGATGTAACTGAGTCACATCTCATGTGGATTATAGACTCAGGAGCCATAAACCATGTAGCGAAGAACAAAAATGCCTTTGTATTAGTTACTAAATTGATTAATTTCATTTGGTCTTTCATGAACATGGTTTGGTTTTGTATTTGACACAAACAAGTTATGGCACTGGCTTGTGTCCTTTGCACTTAATTCAGTCTGACATTTGTGATTCAATTAATGTAATCCTTCTACGTTAGTTAAATTTACTCCATATGAGTTATGGACAAACAAGAACTCCGTTTGAGTTTTTTTTTGTAACTCTTGGATATTGTGTTGCTTTTGTTCATAATCCTTTTTAACCATATGAAAAATTAGGTTCAAGGGGAAGTAAGTGTGTCTTAATACAACAACAAAAATAAATCTAGTGAGTTCCCACAAGTAGATTTTGCGAGGGTAATGTGAATGCATACTTTACCCCTACCCTAGGAGGACAGAGAGGTTGTTTCCGATTGACCCTCGGCTAGAGAATATATGAAAAGAAGCAGGCCACAAGTAGTAACAACAACAACAGGAAATTAAGAAACAAAAGCGAAAAGATATCAATCAAACAGTAGGTAAATATAGCAATCTAGGAGTAACAGTGATGCATACTAATACTAATGCTACCGGTCTGAGTTAGAAAAAACAAAACGCTCGACTACCTGCTAGCTTTGTATCATAATTCTCGACCTCCACACTCTCCTATCAAGGATATGTTCTCGGTAAGCTCCAGCTGCTCCATGTCCTGCCTAATTACCTCTCCCCAATACTTCTTAGGCCTACCTCTACCTCTCCTCATACCCCCTAAGGTCAACCTCTCACACCTCCTAACTGGGGCATCAATGCCTCTCCTCTTCACATGTCCGAACCATCTCTGTCACGACCCAAATTCCCAAGCTTAGGGATTGTGATGGCGCCTAACACCACACTTACTAGGCAAGCCAATGTTAGAGTTCGATTAGCTATGTTCCTTTGATTATCCATTTAAACATAATAAAATGAATTTAAAGTAAACTTAATCTAATGGTTTCCAATGAATAACTCCAAATATAAAATAATAAGCAAATAAATAGACCGAGCCACGAACTAATTATATAAATAACTCTAAGACTACCCCAGAGTCTGGTGTCACAATTCACGAACTACTAAAGAATACTACAATCAATGGGCTGAAAAAAATAATATAACTGTTTTAGGAAAATTATAAAACAGTCTCTACGAACTAAGAGAAGACTCTCGGGATCTGGAAACGCCGGCAGATATACCTCGTATCTCCGGATAATGAATAGCGGCTACTAAAAATCTCTACTGCTGGCCGGTACCTGGATCTGCACAAAAGTGTGCAGAGTGTAGTATCGGTACAACCGACCCCATGTACTGAGTAAGTGCCGAACCTAACCGCGACGAAGTAATGACGAGGCTAAGGCGGGGCAATTATAACTTAACATGCAACAATATATGTATATAATAAAGTAATAAAATAATTCTACGCAAACAAGAAAATATAACTGCAACAATAAATAAATAAAATAACTCACTCGCTTATTCCAGGCCTCGGCTGTCGAAAATTTCACACAACTTTCCAAGTTTCCAAACTTAAATATAAAATAACCAAATGTGCAAGATATGGGAAAACAGTAGAGTAAAACAGTAAAGTTTCCAAATCTTTGTAATTAAAATAAGTAAAACATAAATATTATCCCTCGTCATTGTCTTGTTGCGGCGTGTAATCCGATCCCACATGTCCACCCTTAGCACTATCATTTATTTTTTCTATCCACCCTTATCACTATCATTTATTTCTCATGTCCACCCTTATCACTATCATTTATTTCTTCTGTCCGCCCTTATCACTGTCATTTATTGTCCACCCTTATCACTATCAATTGATTTATTTATCAAAAACTTTCACAATTCAGGCCAAGCCTTTCACAACACGTTTATCTCAACAATTGTAAACAGAACACAATATAGCTCACAAGCTGTATCCAATATTATTTCATAATGAAACCAACCAGAATATATGTAAATATCGTAACACTGTCCTCCAACTCAACCTTTATGTACCATAACAAAATCAAGGGAACAACCAACACTTTTAACATGCGTGCAACAATACTTGGCAATAATCTAATGAAAAAAAATAGTCAAGTAGCATATGAGGAATAATTCAATTACGTACTTGAACATATTTCTAAAAGCCGCCTATAAATGAATATTTTCATTTATTCACTCATGACCTAAATTTAATGAGCTCCAAATTGTTTATCTTATCCTAGCATTTTATATTTTTAAAGTCTGGGGTCCTACTCTATAATATTATCACTACTTTTTTTTGTTTGTTTATTGGTCTAAGGTTTAAGATTTCACTAAATCTTCAAAAAAACATAAAAATGATAATGTAACAACCCAGTCGGTCATTTTAAGAATTAGCGCCCCGATCCCCTATTTACTGTTTCTCCCATGTCTATTTATGTTATTGGAACTTGTCAGAGCATTGAGTGATGAAATCCGGGATGATTTTGGACACATAGCCCATAAATGTGGAATTTAGCTTTAGATATCTGGCCGTAGCTAGAGCTGTGTGAAGTCGGATCCGGAATGGAATTCCGTTGACTCTGTTAGCTCCGTTGGGTGATTTCGGGGTTAGGAGCGTGCTCGGAATGTGTTTTCGAGGTCGGTTGTGGATTTAGGCTTGAATTGGCGAAAGCTAGAATTTCGGCGATTTCGGCCGATAGGTGAGATTTTGATATCGGACTCGGAATGGATTTCTGAAAGCAACAGCAGGTCCGTAATGTCGTTTANGAAAGCGACAGCAGGTCCGTAATGTCGTTTATGACCTGTGTGCAAAATTTGAGGTCATTCGGATGAGTTTAGACGTGTTTCGGCGTCGGATGTGAATTCTAGAAATTTCCTAAGTTCTTAGGCTTGAATCTATGCATAAGTGATGATTTTGATGTAATGAGATGTGTTTTTAAGGCTCGACCAAGTTTGAACAAGGTACTAGGGTCAATTGGTAGGTTTGGTTGAGGTCCCGGGGGCCTCAGGGTTGTTTCGGATGCCCAACGGGTGAGTTGAGGAGTTGAGAAACAGCTGAACCATTCTGGTTCTGGTGTCTCGCACCTGCGATGGTATTTCCGAAGGTGCGGACACGCAGATGCGACCCCAGGACATTAAATGAATTTCCGCACCTGTGATGGTATTTCCGCAGGTGCGAAAAGGGGTGCTGCAGGTGCGACCCAAGGCCACTTAATGAACTTCCACACCTGCGATTGGGTTTCCGCAGGTGCGGCACTGATCACACTCAACTATGTCTAATAAAATACTAAGCGGGCGTTGCAAATATAATCCGGGGTATTATGCCCAGAGTCGATCCCACAGGGAATTAAAGTATCAATCAAGTCTTTAGAATACGCAACTTTTACTCAATCAATTCTCTCCAGACTTTTTTGAATATAAATTAGTGATGTTTTACTAATTCTACTGACAATAATAATAACTAACAATTACTAACAATGTGTTGTAAACAATTATGATAAAGGTCTAAGGTTATGGTTTCCCCCGTTGGTGAACGTACTTCTCGGATATTTGATATAACTTGATTAATTATCTCTATCAATCATGAACACTCTATCTACCATAAATCTCTCTCAAGTAATTATAATAATTTACTAGACGCACTCTCTCAAGTTACGCTAGCTAGATTGCATTACATTTCACTTTAGATTGCACCTGAAGTATCGTTATTTTTAATCCAACTTCTGAACCCTCGGTTATGACTTTCGTCTATACTACGGGAGTGGTGTTGTTCAAACAATTACTTAAATATGCACTCTCTCTCAAGTAGATACATACTAAATAGGCATAGCTAATTGATGGACATTCAATTAACTACAACAAGAACGTAGTTGAACAAATAGAGATGAACAATCAACCAAACTATATTAATATCACCATAAGTTTGTCCCCCAACGGGTTCCACCAAAACCCTAGATTAAGAAAATTAGCTACTCATATTCATAAGAATCAA
>ML405345.1:0-33910 GCA_005239525.1 Nicotiana knightiana | reverse complement strand
ACAGTCATGACTTTTCAAATGGCTCAACTTCCCTACCTCCATATCAACTTTTTTTCCAATATTTGACGCATAACCCTCAGGCATATTTAATTTCGTTACCCAATCACAAATTTGCTTTCTTTTCTCCAAAGTGAATGTGTAACTTGCTTTGGGCTTGAATATCTTACCATTGCTTGCTGTTTGCAAGTATAATTCAGGGCGCCTACAATATTCTTGTAAGTCCATTCTAGCCTTCGGGTTATCCTTTGTCTTACCTTTAACATCCATCACTGTGTTGAATAAATTGTCAAAATAATTCTTCTCAATATGCATGACATCAAGGTTATGACGGAGAAGATTATCCTTCCAATAAGGAAACTCCCAAAATATACTCTGTTTCGTCCAATTATGACGATGGCCGTATCCGGGGAATTTATAAGGTGGAACATCAGTAACTTTACTGAAGTGCTGGACCCTCTCCCAAATTTCCTCACCTGATAGTATCGGAGGTGGAGAATCAAGCTCCACTGTATTTTTTTTGAATGCATTTCTCATCCTTCTAAACTCATGATCATGAGGCAAGAATCGACGATGACAGTCAAACCATGATTGCTTTCGGTCATGTTTCAAAGTGAACGCTTTAGTATGTTCCATGCAATACGGACAAGCTAGCCTACCAACAATCATCCACCCAGGCAACATTCCATACACAGGAAAATCATTAATTGTCCACATTAAATTAGCACGCAAATTGAAATTCTGCTTGGTTGATATGTCATATGTTTCAACATCATCATACTACAATTCTTTCAACTCATCAATCAAAGGTTGCAAATATACATCAATCAAACTTTTTGGATTACGTGGACCGGGGATAATACAATTTAAGAATATATATGGACTAGTCATGCAAAACTCGGGTTGTAGATTATAAGGTGTAAGAAAGACAGACCAGCATGAATATGGTGTCGCAGATACAGAAAAAAGCGTGAAGCCATGCGCACACAGACCCAACCGAATGTTCCTTGGTTCACTAGCAAAATCTGGATATGTCCTATCAAAGTGCTTCCAAGCTTCTCCATCTGAAGGATGACACATAACACCTGGTGGTCTTCTATTTTCAAAGTGCCATCTCATATGAGAAGCAGAACTTTTCGAAGCATATAACCTCTTTAACCTAGGTATAAGAGGTAAATAATGCATCGCCTTGATAGCGACCATTTTTCCGCTGGAAAGCCTCTTGAAACGAGGCTTGTGGCAAAATTTACAACTGTCTAAATCTGCATTATCTTTATAATATAACATGCAACCACCTTCACAACAATCAATTCTCATTGACGAAAGTCCTAACTTAGAAACCAATCTCTTTGCCTTATAGAAATCATCAGGTAAGCTGATATCAGGGTCAACTAGTTCAGTCATAAGGTCAATGAAAGAGTCCATGGCTGCCTGAGAAATATTCCAATCAGATTTTATACTTAGTAATCTAACTGCAACAGACAACTCAGAGTGCGGACTTCCTTCCTTTAATGGACGACTAGCTTCCTCTAACTGTTTAAAAAAATATTTTGCGTCATCATTAGGGGTTTGTTCAACGTTTTCAGTGGGATCACTCCCAAATTGCATCCCAAAAGCATCCACAACCATATCGTGCATTCTATAATCATAATTTGTATTCTCCACCGACCTACTACTTTCACCCGCAACCATATTATGAAATATCTCATTGCTACCATCGACCTCTCCATGATAAGTCCACACAAAGTAATTCGCTATAAACCCCTTCCTATAAAGATGAACTTTAACTTCCTCCGGTTTTTCAAACCTCATACAGTCGCACTTAACACAAGGGCACCTAATTAATCCATCTTTTTGGTATGGTGGAAGTTCCATTGCATGTCTAACAAAGACCTCAACACCTTCTACAAATTCCTCCCGCAATCCCAGCCGATTAGGATAATTCCTATTGTACATCCAAGTACGATGTTCCATCTATAAATAAGAACTAATTAATTTAGTTAATTCATATCCTAATCGTTTTTAGTTAATTAATTCATATCCTAAAGATTCAACTAATATCCTAAATGTTCAATTCATATCCTAAAGGTTCAACTCATATCCTAAATGTTCAATTCATATCCTAAAGACAATACATAATTTAAATCTAACTAAACTAAATTCAACACTAATTAAACTAATTAGTTAATAAAATTATTTAACAAATCTAATTAAAACAAGACCTTAAACCCTAATCCTCAATAAAATACAATGTTCACATAATTGAAACACTAAATCAAACAATAAACTACAATGTTGACATAATTGAAACTAAAAACTAGAAAAAGATTCAAGTTCAAACTTACCTTTTTTTAAGGTGGAGAATGAGAGATAGGGTGGTGGGGGGCGGCAGTGGGTGTTCCGGTGAGCAGTGACGGAGACAAGGGGAGGTCCGGCGAGCAGTGGTCCGGCAGTGGGTGGGGGGCGGCAGTTGGAGTGACAGAGAAGGGGAGGGAGGGAAAGAGAGGAGAAGGGAAATTTTTGGGGAAATAATATGAAAAATGGGGGCTTTTGCATCCGTACCCACTTTTTGTGCCACGTTTTAACTTATATCCGCTTTGTATAAAAAATTACATCAGTACCCGCTTTTGCGTATAACTTCAGCATGCGGGGCTGAAGTAGCAAAGGCAATCACGCAAAACTTCAGCATTCTAGTAGACGGGCCTAAAGTAGCTTGCGAACTTCAGCTCTAGTAAATGGGGAACTTCAGCTCTAGAGCTGAAGTTTTTGTCTTTGTAAATGGGGAACTTCAGCATACGGGGCTGAAGTTCCCCAGTTATAAAGACAAATACTTCAGCATACGGGGCTGAAGTTCCCCCAGTTACACTAGGGCTGAAGTTCTTGTCTTTGTAAATGGGGAACTTCAGGAGCTGAAGTTTTGTCTTTGTAACTGGGGAACATTAGCCCCGTATGCTGAAGTTGTTGTCTTTATAACTTGGGAACTTTTGTAATTGGGAAACTTTGTCTTTGTAACTGGAGAACTTTAGCCCCGTATGCTAAAGTTTTGTCTTTATAACTGGCGAACTTCAGCTTAACTGGTGAACTTCAGCTCAACGAGGGAAAGAGGAGCTGAAGTTATTTAAAAAGTCGGTATAGTTGGTCGCTATTTTTGGTCTCTAATTAATTATTGACTGTTTGACCAAAATAGCGACCAACAGTGGTCGTTTTTTAAAAAAAACATTTTATTTTTCTTTTTAGTTATTATAACTAAAATTATTATAAAAAAATTATTAGAAGCTTTAAATAATTATTTTATTTAACTAAAATTATTATAAATAATTATTCGCTAGGTAATTAATTTTAATAGATTATAATGGCATCTATGTAAAGTAATTTTCTAAGTTATATTTAAGTATATGACTAATTTAATACGTATACATAAATTATATTATAATTGATGATCAATCTTATACATTACTAAGTACGAATAATTAATTAATTGATAAATCAATATAAATAATATAAATGTAATCCGTTAACACTTTTGTAATACAAGAGATGAATACACTAAAATATACTCTAACATGCTATATATGGAGTTAAAATTGTACAACGAAGCGCATTATGTTAGTGTGTGTATGTATATAATATTCATCCATCACTACGTTATAAGTTGATGAATCAATCGTACAACAAAGCGTATTTTATACACACACACACACACACACACACACACACACACACACACACACACACACACACACACACACACACACACACACACACACACACACACACAAACACTTCACTGTAATGCTATATGTATATAAATAAGAACATGAAGCGCTAGGAACACAAGGTCAGGTTAATTTAGGGATTGATACGTATATANATGAATTGATAAATCAATATAAATAATATAAATGTAATCCGTTAACACTTTTGTAATACAAGAGATGAATACACTAAAATATACTCTAACATGCTATATATGGAGTTAAAATTGTACAACGAAGCGCATTATGTTAGTGTGTGTATATATATATATATATATATATATATGTTATAGTATATGATAGTAGTATTCATTATTTGTATTATAACAGAGTTAATGAATTACATTTATTCATCACTAGGTTATAAGTCGATGAATCAATTTATAAGTGTATCAATCCCTAAAATAACCCGACCCTGTGTTCCTAGTGCTTCATGTATATATATAACACTTCTTGCTGCTTTAACTACATATATAGCATGTTATAGTATATGATATTGTATTCATTATTTGTATTATAATATAGTTAATGAATTACATTCATTCATCACTAGGTTATAAGTCGAAGTATGTGTTTATATATATAGTTAAAGAAACACGAAGTGTGTGTTTATATATATATACACACACTAACATATACTATAACAAGTTATATATACGTTATAATATTACAATGAAGTGTATGTGTGTGTGTGTCTCTCTCTCTCTCTATATATATATATATAACACGCTTTATTGTACAATTTTAACGGCATATATAGCATGTAGAATATATTTTAGTGTATTAATCTCTTGTATTATAAAAGTGTTAACGAATTACATTTATATTATTTAGATAGTAAATATAAAAGTGATTTTTAATTTTGACCAATGTTTACCTGAAAAGGACCAACTTTGGTCGCTAATTATCCAGAGATTAAAATTAGCGACCAAAGTTGGTCGCTAAAGTTGAATCGGATTTATTTTAAATTTTGTATAATATTTAAAATAATAATATAATGGTTAAACGTTAGAACTGAGTCCCAGATTAGCGACCAAAGTTGGTCTCTATCTGCTTCCCCTTTTATCATCGACCATCTTTGGTCGCTACTTTTAAATTATATTTATTTATATTTATAATTTTATTTAAATAATAATATAATTATTAAATTTATATATCTGGGTTCCAAATTAGCGATCAAAGTTAGTCTCTATTTTCTTCCCCTTTTAAAGGCGACCAACTTTGGTCGCTAATTTTAAATTATATTTATTTATATTTTATAATTTTATTTAAATAATAATATAATTATTAAATTTATATATCTAGGTTCCAGATTAGCGACCAAAGTTGGTCTCTACTTTCTTCCCCTTTCAAGAGCGACCAACTTTGGTTGCTAATTTTAAATTTTATTATTAATATTTTATAATTTATTTAAAATAATAATATAATTATTAAAATTTTGTAACTGGGTCCCACTTTAGCGACCAAAGTTGGTCGCTAAATTCAACATTTCTTTGACCAAGAAGGTCTGACCAGTCCGGTCAATATTTTGACCAAATTAGCGACCAACCTTGGTCGCTAATATATTTAAAATTATTTTTTAATAATTTTCTTCAATTTAGCGACCAACTGTGGTCGCTTTTCCGATAGACCAGATTTGGTCGCAAAAGTTTGGTCGCTTTTCACCGGATTTTTAGTAGTGTATAGAAATTAGAAAATGGGATTTTAAAAGAACTTATGTCAGAGTTCATATGTAGTATGCAAACTAGCTATACACATTAGATGGACATTTAATGTAAAGATTACTTTTATATATTCATCTTTCAGAGAAAAGAATGGGAAAAGTCTCATTACTTAATTTCCGTTCTTATTAATTTAAATATTCTATTTTCTTTAATTAATAAAAAGCCCCAATGCCTACGAAAAGAAGCCAACTTAGAACTTCCCTTTCTCTCTCGGCGCACTTTAGCGTGCACTGCTAACTTGTACCCACCAGAATGGGGAGAGCACGAGGACGACCATCAAAAGCTTCGAAACAGCTATCCGAGGAAGATAATAATTCCATGGAAAGAAGAAATTCAGAAATTGTGAGAACAGTAACACCAAAACCTCTATTAATTGGAGGTGCTGCTACTGTTCCATTGCTCAAAGCTGGGACAAAGGAAAATAACATTACTGATGAAAGGAAACTGGTCGAGGAAGCATCAATAAGCAAAGGAAAGGCACATGCAACAACGAATCTGGAGATATGGCCAACCTTGCCAACTCGTAGTGGAGGTAGCATAGCACCAGAGGTTAAATGGACATAGCTTCTCATTTGTTATGGCTAGGCCCTTTTATGGCGGATATTGGTGCGCAGACCCCTTTCTTCTATATTTTTCGAGAAAGAGAATTGATATATGACCTCTTCGAAGCTGCCACCGGTATGCGAATGATGCATAATTATTTTCGTATCGGGGGAGTGGCTGCCGATCTACCCTATGGCTGGATAGATAAATGTTTGGTTTTGCGATTATTTTTTAACAGGGGTTGCTGAATATCAAAAACTCCGGTCAGCATGCAGCAGGATCTAAGTTCAAAAGGACTGGAACAAAAGCAAATTCAAGGTGCATATCTGGAATTGGAAAATGTTCAAAGCGGAAACATCAATGGAACAGGAACTCATAATGGAGGTGCTCAGAGGAAGCTGCAGCTGGAACCTGAACAAAAGCAGGAAGGACATGGTCAATGCTATTTGAGGAGAACAAAGAGGTATGGATTTGACTTATGTACCACCTACACTGGTTGAGGGTGAAACAATTGTTGAATTGGTGCAAGAGGATATTGATAGTGAAGTATCGAAATGGAAATATGCTGCTATAATGTATGTTATAGGTGGATCACCAACAATTGGGGGCTATGGAGATGTTTATAGCAAGGCCGGGAAGTTTCTCAGTAAAATCTAGAGTATACTACCATAATGAAGGGTATTTTGTGGTTTATTTATCATGTTTAGAGGAAAGGAATATGGTGATGTACTCAGGGCCTCATATGCTTAATAACAGACCTGTAATTATCAAGCAATGGACTACTGATTTTGATTTTGATTTTGATGAGGAAGATTTGAAGACTATTCCAATTTGGGTAAAGTTATCTAACTTACCTATAAGTTGTTGGAGTGCAAGTGCACTGAGTAAAATTGGGAGTGGTTTAGGCCATCCCATATATGTTGATGCTTGCACTTCAAATGCTGAGAGAATTTCCTATGCAAGGATTTTAGTGGAGGTTGATGTTACTAAGGAGCTTCCAAAGGCTGTTAAAGTGAAGGATCCAAAGGGTAGAGTCATGGTGCAAGAAGTGTGGTATGACTGAAAACTAACCTATTGCTCAAGATGTATGCAAATAGGTCACAATTGTCAACAACATCAGCCTAACATAATAGCGGTGGAGAAGAAGGCAGGTCAACAACAACACAAAGCAATTACAAAACAGAGGACAGAATGGAAGTCTATCAACACAAGAACAAAATTACAAAGTCAACAGCAGTAGGAAGTGCTAGTGAGATCAAATGAGCAGCAAATGGAAATTGATAAGGGAGAAGTAAATGGTGATATGTGGCAACAAGTAAAGAGCAAATCAGAAGCAAATGGGCAAAAAATATCAGTACCTAGGCAGCAAGTAACAGTTCTAAATGGATTTAATAGCTTAATGGAGACAGGACAAGATCAAAGCATGAGAGGAACAACTGAATGTAGTACAAGTAGAGGAGTGGAGGTAGAGATGATGGAGCATAAATTCCCAACAGTTTAAATGATAGTCACATGAAATGTAAGGGGTTTCAATAAAGTGTTTAAGCATAAGGAGTTAAAGGTGTTTATGAAGGAAAATAAAGTAGATATGATAGCAATATGTGAGCATAGAGTAAATGAAACAAAAGCTGACAAGATCATTACAAAGATATTGCCAGGATGGAAATGGTTCCATAATGTGTCAAATTCATGATGTAAAGGAAGAATTTGGGTGACTTGGAATCCAAATGTGCTACAGTTTACAATGCTAGAAAGGTATTCACAGCTTATACATGGAGTTGTAAAGATTCTGAAAAGTAATAAAGAGTTCTATTTCTCTACAGTATATGGGCTACATAGTGTGCATGATAGGAAAACACTATGGGATACATTAAGGAATGTAGAGAGGCAAATTAGGGGGCCTTGGCTACTTATGGGAGACTTTAACTCAATTCTGGGAACTGATGACAGAATGAATGGTAGAGACGTACATGATAATGAAACAAAGGAATTTAGAGAAGTAATAGAAGATTGTAACCTGGCAGAATTGCCTACAGTAGGCAGGTCATTTACATGGGCAAATAGCTATGTATTTAGTAGAATTGATAGAGCAATTGTCAATGATAGTTGGATGCTCAACATGCCTCCTAGACAAGTCCATGTAATGTATACTCTTTTCTCAGATCATTCTCCTTTGGGTATTGAGATAGATGTGAACTGTGATAACAAGAAAAGATCATTCAAATTCTACAACTGTATGGCTGATCACCCTGACTTTGGGAAGATTGTAGAGACTAACTGGAAATGGAATGATGGGACTATGGAAGCTATATGGCAGAACTTGAAATTTGTAAGAGTAGCTCTGAAGCAATTGAACACAAAGGAGTTCATGAATGTTAAACAGAAGATAAGCAATATAAGAGAAGACCTACAAGACATACAAGGAAGAATGAGAACACATAATGCACCAGAAAGTCTGTTTGAAGAAGAGAAAGAAATGCTATTACAAATGGAGAAGTGGGACAAGATTGAGGAGTCCATTTACAAACAGAAGTCAAGAATACAGTGGTTACAGTTGGGAGATACTAATAATGCTTATTTCTTTGCTAGCATGAAAGGAAGGAAAGCTCATAACCAAATTACAAAGCTCATGGACATTAATGGTAAAGTCTTGAAAGATTGTAAGGACATTGAAGCTGAAGTGGTTGGTTTCTACAAACAACTACTAGGATCTAGAAGTGGAAGCATGCCTGCTATCCACCCTGGTTGGATAAAAAATGGAATAGTCCTCAATAGAAGACAACAAATGGAACTCATAGCTCCTTTCACTAAGGAAGATGTATTTGAAACTCTAAAAGGTATAGATGACATGAAGTCACCTGGAGGGGATGACTTTAATGCATGCTTTTTTAAGAGAGCATGGAATATCACTGGTGATGAGGTTGTAAATGCAGTTCTGAAGTTCTTTAGCACTGGAAGAATGTTCAAGCCAATCAACTGCACAAAAGTTACTCTTATTCCCTAAGTAAAAAACCCAACCTCAATCAAAGAGTATAGGCCAATCTCATGTTGCACTACCCTATACAAGATCATATACAAAATGTTGACAAGTAGACTGAGGCAAGTAATGAACATATTGGTGGATGAGATCCAGACATCATTTGTACCTGGCAGAGGTCTGATTGACAACATCTTACTTAGCCATGAGTTGATAAAAGGTTATGGTAGGAAAGGGGTCTCACCTAGGTGCATGATCAAAGATTGACATGCAAAAGGCATATGACTCACTTGAATGAGTGTTTTTGGAACAAGTTCTAGATGGACTGTGTTTTCCTAAGGAGTTTATAGGATGAATTATGGAATGCATCAAAACAGTGTTATACTCCATTAATATTAATGGTAGTCTTACTGTTGAAGCAAAGAGGGGTGTGAGACCGGGAGATCCTATGTCTCCATTGCTGTTTGTATTAGCAATGGAATACCTGACAAGAACTTTGAAGCAGCCTAACTTCAATTATCACCCAAGGTGTGAAAAACTGAGTATTGTCCAACTCAGTTTTGCTGATGATTTGCTACTTTCTGTCGTGGAGATGTGGTGTCCGTACAATTGTTATATGAATGTTTCAACAAATTCTCAAAAGCTTCAGGACTAGTAGCAAATCAAAATAAAAGCTGCATGTATTTTGGTGGAGTTCCTATTGCAACACAACAGGAAATCATTCAGATGACTGGATTCACTACATGTGAACTTCCTTTTCAATACTTAGGTGTTCCTTTGAGCTCAAAGAGGTTATCAGTAAGCCAGTGTCAACCTTTACTGGACAAAATGCTGGGGAGAATTAGGCAATGGACAGTGAAGTTTCTAAGCTATGTTGGGATGCTGCAATTGATAAAAAGTGTTCTAATAGCTATCCAATCTTTCTAGTCACAAATATTTCCTCTACCAAAAAAGATCATTTAGTTGGTTGAAGCCATTTGTAGGAAGTTTCTATGGATTGGTGATACTAGCTCAAGTAAGAAAGCATTAGTGGCCTGAGAGAAATTGTGCAGACCTAAAACTAAAGGAGGTTTGAATGTTACAGATCTTGGTACATGGAATAGAGCAGCATTATTGAAATATTTATGGAATCTTTGTAAGAAGAAGGACAAGTTGTGGATAAGATGGGTGCATGTCTACTATGTAAAAGGAAAGGATCCATGAGAAGTAGATGCGAAGCAAGCTTCATGGATTATCAGGAAGATAGTGCAGGCAGGGAAATACTTGAATGAAGCAGGCTTGAACACTGGAATGGTGCTGATGACAGAAACATTTTCTATCAGAGAAGTATACAAACAACTGAGAGGAGATTTTCCAAAGGAGAACTGGAGTAGATTGTTATGCAACAATAGAAGATGTCCAAAATGGAGATTCATATTATATCTCGCAGTGTAGGGGAAGTTATATACAAAAGATAGATTGAACAACTGGGGGATACAAGTAAGTCCAAACACCATTATGCGAGCAAGAGTTGGAAAGCCACAAGCACCTATTCTTTGCTTGTCCATTCTCAGCAGACGTTTGGAGAAGGTTACTAGCATGGATAGGGATTACACGACGACCAGAAGGCTGGGATGAGGAGCTCAAATGGGCAATAAATCATGTTAAAGGCAAAGGATCCAAAACTATTATATATAGGATGAGCATGACTGGAGCAGTGTACCAGTTATGGCTGGAAAGGAATCGACAAGTTTTTCAACAGGAAAGAAGAAGCAGCGAAGATATTGCTAGACAGTTAGTACTAGAAATTCATTGTATAGGCTACAGACAGAGTAGATTGAGGAAATCTTTTCAAATGTTTAATTTTTATCCTTAGAGGGTGTTAGAGAGGATGAGATTGTACTAAGTTTGGGGTCGTTTTTCCAAACTTAGTGTTTTCTATACTTGTAAATATTTACGTGGTAATAAAAGTTTAATTACCAAAAAAAAAAAAGCCAACGCTTCATATCCTATAAGAACGATGGAAGCTTTTGGTTTTGAAGAACCATCTTTGCCAAAATCATATTCACATGAGAAGTCGAAGGTTTTCGAACAAAGGAAACATACAAAAGCTTTTGAAAAATGAAGCCAAAATCAATTTTGCTAAGCATAGCAGTGAGAAGCGCAAAAGACACACACCTTCTTGTCTTGCCGCGAGACTCCTTTGATTAATGAAATATAACATCATCAACCAAGATAATGAATGTCTATATTTTCATTTTTATGTGAGAAACAAGCCAAAAGTTCTAATTGCGGTAAAACACGAGTGATGAATACTAATGTCTTGATGATTTTCAAACTCTGATCAATGAAGAGATCAGAGACCACACTCCCAGTTCTAAATTACTCCATATACTCATCAAGGAGGGAATTGGTTCGGACATGATTATTATCTTGCGTGAGGCTCTCAGATTATTCAAGTTTAAATATAGTGATTGGTTGTTTAGTTACGGAATAAGAGTTTATACAGTGAGATACTGCCAAAGAAAACTGAACGCAAATCCAATTTTCTTATGGAGGAAATTGGAATTTCAATTTCATTTCATATTTAGAGTTTGCAAATAATATTATCATATGTATGTTAATGGGTGCTAATCGTGCAAAATTAAAAGGATACAAACAAACTTGAGTGAAGACCTAAAGTTTTTCTTTGAAAAATCAAGTCACATTTGACAGCTTTTTTATGAAGCCCGAACGTTCTTTCTAAATTAAATAGAAATGATTCAAGAAGAAAGTGAGAAAAATCGAGTTCTACTTTCTTTTGTTTTATATCATTTTATGAACTTTAATATCTATAGATGTTAATATATATGATCATGATCATTATATACTTTGTTCGTACATACATATTATGACTAGGAATAACGAAGGTTATAATGTTAGCTATTTCTTTTACCAAATAAAACTGGTTTGTTGTTACACGATTTTGTAGTATGCATAAAAAATATGTGAAGGATAATTTTTAAGGTGGTAAAATTATTATAAATAGCTTACATTAATACTTGAAAATATTCTTGAGATCATGATAATGATATATATGAAGCGTCATATTTGAATGAATCATATCTATATATAGAAGTTGTTATAACAAGTTGAGATAAGGAGAAAATACTTCCTTTTATAATTAGGTATATCATTTTTGAGTTTTATTAACGCTAAGGTCTTTTATATGTTTAATGTCTTCTGATGAAAAGAATAAAATATAATTTATTTAGACATTATATCCGAACACATAATATGATTTAGTTTTGTCCACGAATATGGCATTTGAAATATCCAATCATTTTACGTTTGACAAATAAGTCATTATATGATGATCTGCATAGATCATCCACAGAAACTTGTACTTTATACCTTCATAATTATTTTCTGCAACCTTTATATTTTATTAATATTAATATTAATTTTATAAAATTGCATTATTAATATTAATCATATTTTACAAAGCCATTAATCGGCATACACGTGCAATGCACGTGCCGAGAAACTAGTACTATATTATGAGTGGGAAGATCTTAGTCTAAAGTTGTAAGACGAAAATCTCCCTAAAAGTTTGATGGACGTTTGTGTCCTAAAAATACAAAAAGCAATTAAATTAGTAATATACAATATAGTAAATGCATTTATATCTAATTGTTTTAGAGAAACTCTCACTTTATACCTATTAAGCCCAAACTATTTACCTTTTAATACCCATGCCCAAATTATTTACTATTCCTACCCACGCGGCCCAGATTATTTACGTGGCCCACCTATTAGCGGACCCGACCCAAGCTATTTCACCCAACAGCCCACCCAATTAGCGGATCCCATACCTGTCGTCTTTAATGCCTCCATTTATTTTGTCTTTGTCCTTTAACACATACAGTTTCCATACAGTTTCCAAATCTCCATACACAAACGACGAGAACCCATATTTCTCCCAGATTCGAGTTGTTCATTTTTTTCTTCAGATTCCGTTCTATCTCCTTGTCTAATAGTATTTTTTGGGTAATATTTTTGCTTGTGAAAGTACATTTTAGTGAAAATGGATTTTCAAAATCATAAGGTTTTTGTGTTTTTTCTTTGTACTTTTGTGAATCAATGTCTCTGGGTTGTTGTTTTCACTATGGGTTGGAAGCATTGTGCGCGTAGATGGTGGCGCCGTGGACAACATCATTCTTCAACCCAAGTAGCTACTGAATCTGTTGCCTCTTTCATGTCTAGTCCTAGTTTTTCATTGTTTTCTGATTCTCCATCTGTGTTTAGTCCTTACCCTAGTAGTAGTCGTGTTGAAAACACAACTGAAGATGTAGAATTAGAGGGTGGAAAAGACAACAATATTGATGCTTTGTCAGTCGATGAAACTCCCTACCAGTCATTACATGACACAAATTTTGAACCAATCAAAGCAGGTGTTGATGTGAATGATAAGGGAAAAGGTAAAGTTGTTGAGGATTCTGACTTAGGGGGAGGCCGACGTGAATCCGTACCTGAAACAGAGACTCAACCAATAGATGTTGATTGTAGAGATGATTCTCAGTTAAAGAAGAAAAAAAATGGTTTGGCATCCAAGAAGGTAATTTTCTTAAAATTAGTATCTGTGCTTTTGAATGTATAGTACATTGTTATTTTTTGATTTCCTGGTATGCTTTTGTATTATATTATAGTTATAGTCAATTGTGTTATTTTTACTGAATTCTATTTCTGAAATAAATTATATGATCATGTTTTGCATTGTTTAGGTTCCTTTGTGCCTATAGACATAGTGTATGTGTGTTGTGTAATAGTTTTTATAGTTATAGAAAGTTGTTGGAATAACCCCGTACAATTATATACTCAATTAGTATAGTTATATACTATATTTGTATATTGGTATCATATGCTTTTGGATCCTTTTTTGGCTGTCTTCACTATTTGTTTTTTCTTTAATAATAGCAGTATCGTACAATATCTTGAAAACACTTAATAGATGCATACCTTATTTTGCCTTTTCTCTTTATGCCTATCTGTTATGTAATAGTAATATAGTCATTTATAGTGGCCGGAAATTAGCCAGTAGTTGGTATGCCGTGTTGGTATCGTATGGTAGTTGTAACATTTTTGGTAGTTTTAAATGCATTTTTAAGTGAATTCTATTTCTGAAATTATTTTATATGAACATGTGTTATGCAGTGTTGGGATTTCCTTGTGCCTATGGATGTAGATTATAAAGCAAAGGTTGATTGGGATACCAACTGTCATGTTATGCGTTAGTTGAAAGAGAATTTATCAAAGACGCAACTTGGAATGTTTAAGAAAACATGCTTTGGATATTTTTTGGATCTGCCACCAGTTATTGTGCAGGATTCGGGTTATGCACCATTTGCTTATTAGAGAAGTACATCATGAGGTGAAAAATGAGATGCGATTTGTAGTGAGTGATTCTAGGTTGCGCTTTGATTTGGGTGAATTTGCACTCGTTACTGGGCTGAAATGTAAGGGTGATACAAGTATAGAGAGCATAGAAGAGAATATGTTGATTTCAAAATATTTTAGGACTGCATCTGTGACATTGGCCCAACTAGTAGACTGTTTTACGAAGAAGAAATGGAAAACAGATGATGATGCGTTGAAGATAGCAGTTCTTTATTTGTGAGAACCTTCTTACTTTCTAAACTCAAAACAAAGGTTATTTCACGGTCTTAAATTGACTTGGTTGAGTGCGGTGATTTTAATAATTATCCCTGGGGTATAGATGCTTATAACGCTACAATCGACTCGTGTTCCAACAAGTTTCAAGATAAGCCTTTAGACTCGGTGGCTTCCCGTTGGCTTTACAGATTTGGTTGTATGAATGCTGCCCAAGTTTGGATGGTCACTTTGCTGATCATATTGGAAACAAACTTCCACGAATTTTGAATTGGGTAGTCATGGGTCAAATACCAAATGAGCGAGTTGCTTTGCGAATGTTTAGCTGACACCGCGAGCAGGTAATTTTCCCATATTTTTATTGCCTCTCTTAATGTTTTGTATAGTAGTTTAGTCGTTGTTAGTTGTAGCAATATCCCAGATCAATGATATATTCTGTTGGTATACATGTATACCATATTGGTGTCATATGGTAATATGGATCTTTTCTGCTACTTATTCTTTTATTGCTACTTGCACTTTTAATTTTCTCATACTTTTATTGTACCTTTTAATGTTTTGGTACAGTATTTTAGTCACAGGTAGTTGTAACAATATGTCATATAAATGATATACTCTATTGGTATACATGTATACCATATTGGTATAATATGGTAATAGGGATCTTTTCTGCTACTTATTCTTTTATTACTACTTGTACTTTTAATTTTTTCATATTTTTATTGCCTCTCTTAATGTTTTGGTATAGTAGTTTATTGTTAGTTGTAGCAATATCCCAGATCAATGATATATTCTGTTGGTATACATGTATACCATATTGGTGTCATATGGTAATATGGATCTTTTCTGCTACTTATTCTTTTATTTCTACTTGTACTTATAATTTTCTCATACTTTTATTGCTTCTTTTAATATTTTGGTACAATAGTTTAGTCACATGTAGTTATCAATATCCCAGATCAATGATATACTCTATTGGTATACATGTATACCATATTGGTATCATATGGTAATAGGGATCTTTTATCTTTCCATGTTTTATTATCATTTCTATTTTTAACTAGTGTGCTTAATAATTGTAGCTAAATAACATCACCCCAACTGATGCTGAAAAGAAACTATTTGATGTGCGTGGTCTAAACTTTGAATTTGAAATTGAAGTTGATTACACTAACAGTCATCCTGATAACTTTCAGATTTTTGGCACTCAATTGCCAAAGACACAAAGTATGCATCAAAGTACTGGAGGTGATTCTGAACCTACCAATGCTGAGGTAATGAAGGAGTTATAAGTTTTGAAGCTTTTTCTAGAGACCAAGTTTGAGGAGGTGCTTGCAGCTATTGGTAGGCAGTCAATGAAACTAGAGGCAAATTCAACGATATTGATCTTTTGTATAATATAAGGCTATAGTATATTGTTCAAAGATGCAAGATATGCTTATAGGATACTATTCCATTCTTTACTTTCAGTGCACATAGTATTCTTGTAATATACATAATAATAAAATTGTTATTTTCTCAATTTAAGCATAAACAACAGGATAATGATCCTTATTTTGGTGAGATGCATAATGATTATGACCAGTTTGAAAGGGGCGACGGTGGGAATGATCCTGTAGTTATTGGAGATAGCACGCCCAAAGCGCCTTGTAGTATGTAAATCACAGATTTGATTTTTTTGTTGTTGTTGGTTTTTGAATATAGTACTCTTGATTATACTTTTATATGTTTAGTATCTGGTTTTGGTGGGGTTGGTCGAGATGGAGGTGTCAGTGGTGTCAATGTGAAGAATGTCACAGAAAGACATGTCGTAGTTAATGATGATTTGCGTTCTGGTAAAATGTTGTATATTTAATTTTTTTTATTCTTTTTTTATTTATATAACTTTATGTATTTGTGTGTTCACTAACCTCTTTAAAAAAAATTTCATCCCCCTTCGTACAGGAGCATGATCTTGGCTTGGATTTTAACTTTGAATTGTCTGCATCTGCAATTGATGAAATCACCGCCATTACACAACAAGCAAAACTTAAGCACACATCTCGTGATGTTAAAAAGTCTGGACCTGCTCTGTTGCCATCGAGAATCCCTGCACAGACACGAACAAATATTGTTATTGAGTCTAATACTGCTCCACAGCGTATGATTGTTGATGTTACTAATTCTGAAGTTAGTATGTAAATCAGAAATTTTTGATATTTTTTTATTTAAATAGTGATGCTGATAATGATTTTATGTGTTCAGCATCTGGAGTTGATGGTGTTGGTCAAGTGGATGTTGGTGGCAGTAATGTGAATTTGCCTTCTGGTAATGTCTTCTATATATAACTTTTCATTCTTTTTTTTTTTTAAATTTCTTAACTTTGTATATTTGTTTATTCAGTAGCATTTTCTAATTTAAGCTCCATGTCGATACGGAGGTGATCTTGACTTGGATTCTGATTTTGAATGTACTGATTCTCAACTTGATCTAATTGCTGCCATTACACAAGGAGGGAGACGTAATGTAAATCAACCTAGACATGAACGAACAACTCGTGATGTAAATAAGTCTAAACTTGATCAGTCGGTATCAAGACCTGTTTTCCAAACACAAACAACTAATGAAACAACTCATGTAGTTTTCACACAGAGAAGGCACCCTGCAGCTGTAAAACAGTCGCCGTATAGAAATGACTGGAAATTTGGTGTTAGTGCAGTTGGGGGATCCTCAAAGGTTATCAAAGGAAGATTTTCATTTGTAAATGACATTTCAGTGGTTGTTGATTATAAGCTTACGACTGTATTCTCAAACTTTGTTAAAGCAAACATGCAATTTGGAGAGAGCGGATTCGTTTCTATGTTTATTAATTTTTTTTATATATTTCTTATCCATATATTCTTTTATACGAAATAGGGAAGTGTATTTACCTGTTGATCAAAAGTTGGACCCTTGTTTTGACTTTGAAGTTGAACAGATTGATGATAAGATGTTTTTTCATATATTAAACTATTCTGACAGGCCTCTGTCTAGTTTAGTATGTGTACTACTTTTTATTTTTGGTGTTGTATTAGTTCATGCATATTGTTAATATTAGTCATGTTTTCTTAATATCTTTTTTGCAGCACTTGAATATTATATTCTACTATCTTAGGAAGAAGATAAAATATGGAATTAATATGCCAATCAAAGTCACAACTACAGATACTCTTTTTAATAATATCATTCAAAGGGTTTTCATAGAATTTGTAAAAGGTGAGAAATAAAATCATTTGATTGATAGATCAGACGACATGATGAAAGGATTTAGGATGTATTGCAACACTCCATGACACCAGATTGATCATGTCCTCTATCCAATTAATTTGGCAGAAAAGTGGCATTGGATATTGGGGTGTGTATCAGTCCATAAGAGATGTTTTTATGTATATGACTCGCTACATAGTCGAAAGCACAAAAAAAATATTCAAAAGGTGGCAGAGGCATATGCTGTGTTGATCCCCTTGTTTCTAGTTAGCATTGAATTTTATAACAAAAGAAGTGACATTTTAGTACAAAATGGTCTGCACATGGGAAAGGAATTGACTGATCCTTTTGAGATTGAACTGATTACAAATCTGCCAACACAACAAAATTCGTAAGAATAATTAATTTTTTTACTTTGTTTTCCTCATTCATATTAATATTTTTCACTACTAATTGATTTTTATATTCTATTCATTTGTTTTATTTCAGAGATTGTGGAGTATATATTGCATGCTTTGCTGAGTACCTTATTGAAGGTCTTACAATCCTTGTTGTCAATTTTGATGTGGATGATCTTCGAGCTAGGTTTGGTATACTGTTGTGGCACTAAGGGAGGAACAAGCAGTTGCATGGCGAATCAAGTGAATCTGAGGCTCCAGTGGAAACAAAAAAGACTCATGGAAAGAAGCGCAAGAAGTAGTATAGGTCTCTTTTTATTTTTAGTTAATCGTAGCATGAAAATTTTGCAGATTTTTAAAATAGTTTTTGGTGAAGTTGTTATTTTGAATTATTAGATTGTAAAAATTCTAGTTTTTAAAAGTGTGTTCTAGGAATACAATTATAATATTACAATATGTTGCTATAACTATTTTAATGTTGTAATCTATTTTCAGTTTGTTTTATTAGGCTTCTTCAATAAAGTTGTTGGTTTATTAAGAGTACCTTTCGGAGACAAAATTTTATTAGCACTTGAAGTCAAGCCATTAGTGCAGAACATGGGTTCTGATTATGGTACTATATACCAATAAGGTATACAAATATACCATTCAGGTATCGCAGTATATTTGAGTACCTGAGTGCAACAACTGTATGTAAATGGGTTCTAATTTGTTATGCTTCAATATTGACATGAGCTGCAAAGCGTGCCCGTTTTGTTAATGATGTATGCACAAATGTTGCATTTGAGGCACCACTTTTATTTCTACACATATTTTGATACCAATAATGTATAAAGATATACCAATAAGGTATATAAATATACCACTGAGGTATCACATTATATTTTAGCACCATTTTACCTGTAGCAACTAGATGTAAATGCATCCTTATGTTGCTATTTGATTGAAGAACAGGGCGAGCATTGATTTGAATGAGAAGAAATACTTTTAGAAAATGAATTGGTTTTGAATTTGTATTGAGAGTAGTTTTTAATTGTAGTTGAATCTAAGAAATTCTATTCAGATTTTGCATTGTTGCACCAGTTGTTCTGCAATGATTTTGGTCCAGGTATATTAGTGCAGTAGAACTATATACCAATCAGGTATACAGATATACCATTTGGGTATCATATTGTATTTGAGTACCTTTTTTCTCCCAGCAACTAGATGTAAATATCGACATGAGTTGCAAAGTTTGCCAATTTTGTTGAAGAAGTATTCAAAAATGTTGCATTTTTGGGTGCACCACTTGTATTTTTGCACATATTTTGGTTTAGCCATATTAGTGCAATATAAATATATACCAATAAGGTATACAAATATACCATTCGGGTATCACATTATATTTGAGTACCTGATGATGTACAACAACTGCATGTAAATGGGTTCTAATTTGTTATACTTCAATACTGGCATGAGCTTCAAAGCATGCCCATTTTGTTAACGATGTATGTACAAATATTGCATTTAAGGCACCACTTCTATTTATGCACATATTTTGATGCCAATAAGGTATACAGATATACCACTTGGGTATCACATTATATTTTAGCACCTTTTTCCCTGTAGCAATTAGATGTAAATGCATCCCATTTTTATATACTAAAATAGAATATAAACAGATTCTTATTGAAAACACAAGTAGCCATATAAATTTTTTCCCAAAAAGTAATTTGGCAAAGAATCACCATACCAAATATATGTCTAGTGCAAGACATGCATTGTATTCTTTGCAATTCAAATGATATGATTCTACGATATATGAGTTCTATAAAAATATTGAAGCATTATATCAATCACTCTTTGGAATATTTCGGCACGTTCTCCGGTTATGTCCTTTGCTCCCCATAGTGCACATGTAATTGTATTTACTTCCCAATCTCCTATGCCTATCTTCTTTTTAGGTCTTCCTGGTTTGAGTTTTTCTTTTGGTGCCAGTACCACCTACGAAGACACATGTTCTGCAATTTTCCACGTTGTTTCATCAGGCAAAGGGTTTACTGGTATCTCATATGTTTTCAGCAAGTAGTCTTTACTGTAGTAATCCGAGCAATACTTGTGTGAATCCATATAGAATTTTTGTATAACTGCCATTGCATGTGGACATGGAATATCGTCTAGCTGAAACCTTCCACAAGTGTAATTTTTTTCATGTAGGCGCACCACATTTCTTGTTTGGCCATCAATCACTAAATGTAAGAATTGAGTTGATGACAACACCTAATATAATTTTAATTAAAAAAAAGGCATTAGTTGTATGAAGTAATAGTTTTTTTTTAATAACAATATGCAGTTGTTTAGTGAAATATCTAAGGTGCAGAAGTAAAACTACAGTACATGCAGTGTTTTAATGATTCTGAAAATGTATACCGTCATCGTTTGTGATAAGATGGTATTGTCTGCCAATATTTTTCATACTTTACACCGATCTTCATAAATGATTCCATGGCATCCTTCTGATTGTTGTAATTCCATTTCTGAATCAATGTTGTGATAAAGTCAAGAAAATTCATAACTGGGAGGTCTCTTGCGTGCTTGTTTATTGCATTTTCTGATTCTGCAATATTAATATCATGGTTCTATTTGCCTTGGAATGCGCCCGGGATCATTTATCATATCCAATATCCATCAGGTATGTTTTCACTCTACTATCAATAACTTCTAACTCTGCCATCTTCCTGTTGAATTCTTCAACAGTGTATGCTTTTGCTAATGCAAAGTATACTTCTTTGATTGGTTTTTGGCTCTTCTTGAAATTCGTCTTTATGTTGTTCCACAGATGGAACATACATGCACAATGAAGGACTTCTGGATAGACAATTGAAGTTGCTCTCCATATACCATCATGTATGTATGATACGATGCACATTCCCTCTCTTTGTCCATAGGTTTCTCTGAACTGCACGAAGAACCACTCCCACAATGCATCATTTTCCGAATCAACAATTGCATATGCGAGGGATAGAATTTGTCATGTAAAACCAAAGGAAAAAATATTAGTTACAACACACAATGTTAATTTATTATTTCATATAGTAGTATTGTCATAGGTAGGTGCAGGTATGTAGCAAAATAATTATATACTTTGTTGGTATACTTGTATACCATACAAGTATCATATGATATTTGAAAATCTTTTTTGCTGCTTTAACTTAATGTAACTGGTTTGTATTTTTAAAATAGTAAAGTACATCAATTACTCAATATTGATTCTGAGACAACATTTTTTCTTACCCTCTGCGTCTTGCGTGGAAGCCGTGAGTATGGTCCCTCTAATGTTGACTTTAAAAAACTTCCATCAACTACAACTGTAGGTCTACAATACATCCATCCTCTAATCGATACATATATAGCTATGAATTCATACAAGAAGCTCCCATCTACTTCAGTGTGTAGTCGTGTCACTAATCCTGGGTTAGCGTACTCTAACATATAAAGATATGTTGGTATTTTCTTGTATGACTCTTTTGGTGTTCGTGTGAATAATTGCATTGCTTTTTCTTTTGATCTCCACGCTTGCATGTAGCTTAAGTCCATACCATATACTTTTTGGATGTCTCTCTAGATATCTGTTGGTGTATATATGGTTTTCAGGTCAACAAGTTTATCTTGTACCACAGGTGCAACAAAAGCTGAGACAGCTTGCTTTTGTGAACAAAATCTCTTATCATTTAAACCATTGTGGACATAATTGAAATATGTCACTTTGAAAAGATTTGATGCTCGCAGGCTTGATGTTTTAAGTCTCCAAGGCATCTTTCATCCACGTATTCAAGGGTATACCTGTTTATAATACAAATACAATTATGTATCATATTTTATTGATAAAAAACATGCTCAAATCCGTACATTTCTATACTCACATACTATACTTATATAGCATACCTATATACTATATCAGTATCATATTTTGCTGATAAAAAATATAGACAAACCAGGATAATTCTATACCCATATAATATACTGATTTAGCATACATATACTACATTGGTATCATGTCTTACTGATAATAACAAATAGACAAACCAGTAGAATTATATACTCGCATTGTATACTAATATAGAATACTTATATACTATATCAGTATCATCTTTTACTGATAAAGAACACAGAAAAACCAGTACAATTCTGTACTCGCATAGTATACTGATTTAGCATACTTATATACTATATCCATATCATCTTTAACACAAACACAAACCATTACAATTCTATACTTACATAGTATACCGATATAGCATAGTGATATACTATATCTGTATCATGTTTTACTGATACAAAACACATACACAAACCAGTAGAATTCTATACTCACATAGTATATCGATATAGAACCTTGATACTATATAGATATCACATAGATTTTTACTTAAAAAATGCAAACGAACCTTTTAGGGCATGATTTATTAACTCGATATTGACATTTTTCTCTAACGGCATATTGTTTCATAACGAGAGCCAGCAGGTTCTTGTCTTTGTAAAGTTGTCCTTTTTCAACTTTTTGATGAAACTGATCAGTTATGATGTTTGCATTATCAAGTTCTATACTGGTGTCATCTCCTTCTTGCACATCAAAAGTACCAATTATATCAGTGCTTTCAAATTGTGCAATTTCTGATGAAATTGTAGCAACATCGAAACTGGATGTGCTTGCAGCTATAGTATTTTTAACAAACGACACACACGGTGGGAGTGTTGTCATCCCTGCACTTGATTTTTTCAATTCTATATAAACACTAACACTCATATCGCTGCAAATTGTAATTGGTGGATATCCTTGAGCAATCGAATACTGAATAATTATTGTGTTACTGTCCTTTTGTAGTTGCTTTGCAATTTCTCTGAGAAGTTGTTTAAATTTCCAACATGTCTTTATTAGAATTGCATCAACATGAAAGTTTATGAAATTATGGTTATCATCTCATTCTCCACTATGCTGCAATAGAATTGGTATATTTTCCATGATTCTGAAGTTATATGTCCAAAATTGAATCTCAACAATCCAAATTTCAACAGCGTTGATGTCAAATACTGAAAATCAATAGAAAATTTTTCGAAATCAAATCAGTTGTTATGATTCAAACCTCCAGATCTCCAAATTAAGAACAAAATTTTCAGCTAAAAATTCAGAAGTTTGAGCGCTAAACTTCTGCGAAATCAAAATCGAAAAAATTTAAGGAGAAAAACTCGAATTTTAAAGAGAAATCAGCATCTTCGCTCTGTTTTTTCACACTTTCGATCTTCAAATTAGAGTGGCGATCTTCAAATCTTCAACAAATGCTGGTGGAAATCTCAATTTTTATGCTGCTAATTTTCTGAAATTTTGAGCAGCTTTTGCGTTTTTATAGGTAGGGCATTAAAAGCATGGGGTAGTTATTTTGAGATACTCGTTTCTTTATTAAATGGGTAGGCGATTGTAATTATTTAATGGGTAGAATTCTTTTATGGGTAGAGCAGGGTAAATATTTTAACTTTTATAGGTACTTCTGTCTTTTCCCCTAGTTTTTATCTTGTTTGGGCTTTTTTCCCTCATGTTTTCCGTTACCTTATTGTAAAAATTACGCGGGGCACCCTATTTGGTCTCTCCCATTTAACCTATACCCGTTTTTTAAAAAACTTTTAACTTGTACCCACTTTTTAAATAATTTCAGCTCCCTTTCCCTCGCTGAGCTGAAGTTCACCAGTTAAGCTGAAGTTCGCCAGTTATAAAGAAAAAACTTCAGCATACGGGACTGAAGTTCCCCAGTTACAAAGACAAAACTTCAGCTCTAGAGCTGAAGTTTCCCAGTTACGAACTTCAGCTTCCCAAGTTATAAAGACAACAACTTCAGCATACAGGGTTGAAATTCCTAAGTTACAAAGACAAAACTTCAGCTCTAGAGCTGAAGTTGTCTTTGTAAACTGTGGAACTTCAGCCCCGTATGCTGAAGTTGTTGTCTTTATAACTTGGGAACTTCAGCCCCGTATGCTGAAGTTCCCCATTTACAAAGCAAAACTTCAGCTCTAGAGCTGAAGTTCCCTAGTGTAATTGGGGGTACTTCAGCCTGTATGTTGAAGTTTTTGTCTTTATAACTGCGGAACTTCAGACCCGTATGTTGAAGTTCCCCATTTACAAAGACAAATACTTCAGCTCTAGAGCTGAAGTTTTTGTCTTTATAACTGGGGAACTTCAGCCCCGTATGCTGAAGTTCCCTATTTACAAAGACAAAAACTTCAGCTCTAGAGCTGAAGTCCCCCAGTGTCCCGTATGCTGAAGTTTTTATCTTTATAACTGGGGAACTTCAGCATATGTTGAATTTCCCCATTTACAAAGACAAACCATTTACAGAGCTGAAGAATTCGCAAGCTACTTCAGGCCCGTCTACTAGAATGCTGAAGTATTGCGTGATTGCCTTTGCTACTTCAGCCCCGCATGCTGAAGTTATGCACAAAAGCGGGTACAGATGCAATTTTTTTTACAAAGCGGGTATAAGTTAAAACGTGGCACAAAAAGTGGGTACGGATGCAAAAGCCCCTACCTTATTCTAGAAAATTTAAAAATCCCTAACGGTGATTATAATGTGCAAGAAATTTCTTAATAAAAGCAAAAACTTTTCATCTCCCCATGTCTAATAAGGATTTATTCTTTCACAAGTTATGAACTTTACTAACGCAATGGAGTGCTTTCTTTTGCAACAACTTTGTTCTGCTTATAAGGGTTGGGGCTATCTCTATATCAATGTTAATGGGGCGGAAAAATTCTTTCTATCCTTTAATTTCCTTTCTTTTTTTTGGACAAGGTAAATGCACTACATGTTTTAAATTCTTGAAACCCTTTGGTTTTAAATTCCAAAATTTCAAAATTAGTCAAAGAGAATTTTAAGACCGTAAGTGACAAGAAAACTGAGAAAATTTCAGCTGAGAAGATGGATTTGCTGAGAAGCGAGGATTGCAAGTAGCAAGGTGGAGTTATCTATATCGTCTCTTCTCTGTATGGACAATTTAGTAGTATTCTGATCTATTTGTTTATGAAGTATTCTTCTTCTTTTGTTTGTTAAAATTTCCTTGAGTATTTATCTCCCAATTAACACCTATCAAGAGTGCGAATGATGTAAGTGTATTTCACTTCATACTTCAAAAGATAGATTACACCCAAAATATATACACAAAGGAAGACACATAAGTCAAGAGAGTGTCCCTAAGATCATGCCTCTTTACCTACAATCTTTGACTATACCATCAGACACAATATAACACACAATCTAATATTGAAATACTCTCTAACAAGATCTAAGTCTTAACACTAATCCCCCTCAAGCTGGAGAGTACTTGTCATATGATTCAAGCTTGCTACAAATGTATTCAATATGAGCCCCTCTAAGGGACTTACTAAGGACATCTGCCAACTGGTCATTTGAACCGACAAAGTTAGTGGCAATGCATCCAGACTCAATCTTCAGCCTAATAAAATGAAAATCCACCTCTACATGTTTCGTTCTTTCATGAAAAACTGGATTAGAATCAATATGAAGGGCAACCTGATTGTCGATAGGCTCCATCTGTTTGAACGCAACACATTTTAACTCTTGGAGGAGTTGTTTCAACCAAATAAGCTTGTATGTAACAAGGGCCTTAGCTCGATATTCTGCTTCTGCACTAGATCTGGCAACAACATATTGCTTTTTTTCTTTTTCAAGAGATTAGATTTCCCCCAATCATGACATAGTACCCAGAAGTAGAGCGTCTATCTGATGGAGAACCTGCCCAATCAACATCAGGATATCCAACAATGTTTGTGTGACCTTTGTCTTCATATAATAGTCCTCATCCTGGAGCTTTTTTATATATATCTTAGGATGTGAATTACTGTGTCCCAATGATCTTTACACGGAGCTTGGAGAAACTGACTAACCACACTTACTGCAAATGAAATATCAGGCCGTGTGATAGTAAGATAAATCAGTTTACCGACCAGTCTTCGATATCTTCCAGGATCTTTCAATGGCTCCCCCTGTCCAGGGACGAATTTGACATTTGGATCCATAGGAGCGTCAATAGGTTTGCAGTTTAACATGCATGTTTCCTCTAGTATGTCCAAAGCATATTTTCTTTGTGAGATAGCAATATCGGTCTTGTATTGTGCTACCTCGATTCCCAAGAAATACTTTAACTTCCCCAAGTCCTTGGTTTGAAAGTGACTAAATAGATGCTGCTTTAGTTGAGATATTCCTTCTTGATTATTTCCAATTATGACAATGTCATCAACATAAACGACAAGATAAATATTATTTTTTGGACCATTATGTCGATAAAAAACGGAGTGATCTGCTTCACTTCGAGACATCCCAAATTGTTGGACAACAAAGCTAAATCTGCCAAACCATGCTCTCGGAGATTGGTTAAGGCCATATAGTGAATGTTTCAGACGGCATGCTAAGTTTGACTCCCCCTGAGCAACAAATCCAGGAGGTTGCTCCATATAAAATTTCTCAGCAAGCTCACCATTTAAGAAAGCATTCTTAATATCTAGTTGATGAAGCGGCCAATGACGCATTGCTGCTAATATCACGACCCAAATTCGATTATAGGTCGCGATGGCGCCCAACACCGTTGTTAGGCAAGCCAACACTAATCAACTAGTGAGTTCACATTTATCTTATTAAACATCCCCAACGTCTACTTAACTTAAATTTATAGCATTTGAAAATAACGAATTATTAAGGCAATTAAGCGGAAGTGACTAGAAAAGGTCATAATTTTATGATTACAACCCAAAAATCAAGTCTACTAATATGTGCCAAGGACCTAGTGTCACAAGTGTGTGTGGGAATCTACTAGAATGTGCAAAATATAACTATCCCTCTGGCTGAAATAGAATAGACAGAAGTAAACAAAAGAGAGACTCTAGCACGCTGCTGAACGGCATCAGAAAGGGGCAGCTCACCGTGGAATCTCGTTCAAGTATCAGGAACGCACGTCGAACGGGTAAATCCTGTACAATTAAGTACAGAAGCGTAGTATGCGTACATAAACAATATGTATCTAGTAAGTATTCAGTATAACCTCTAAGAAGTAGTGACGAGGGGTCGACTTGACACTCACTAGGGCCAAAAATGATATAATTAAATGTGATTCTAAGCATGGATGTCATGATTAAATAACAGATAATAACAGGAAGTGACAACTTCTTTCATGAATATAATTTTAGTTTCCGTCATCTCAGTTAACAATTTACATTTCTAGGCATTTAAAGTAGTTCAAATCACAGAAAGTACCAAGCAAATAGCATGTGCAAATAATGCTGAGGTCGTACGGCCCGATCCAATAAAATAATAAAATGTGCACAATCGGAGGGTCGAACAACGCAAAAAATAGATGCATCTATTACCCCGCTCGCGAATCATACATGTGACGCTGTCAAATACGAATAAACACATCAAGCAGTCAATCAAGAATACATCAGGAAAGCAATTATCCAAAGAAATGTCAATTTCTCTTTAATGGTCAAGAAAATGAGGTTTAACCTTTTTATAAATTCATTTGCCAAGTTCGATATGATTTAAAAAATTTAAATAGACAATAAAAATACAAGTACGGAAAGTAAAGCATGCTTTAGGATCCTAAACTACCCGTACTTAAGCATAATAGTAGCTACGCACGGATTCTCGTCACCTCGTGCGTACGTAGCCCCCACAATTAGAAACACATATTCAATTATTTCGCCTATGGGGATAATTTCCCTCTTACAAGGTTAGAAAGGAGACTTACCTTGTCCCCAAAGCTTACTTCCGAGCTCAAGAATGCTCTTAAACCCTCAAACCGGATCCGAACAATCCAAAACTATTCAAATAGGGTAAAAACTAATCAATATAGGCTACAAAGTTCATACTTCCACTATTAGAGTGATTACCCAACCCAAATTACGAGATTCCTTAAATCCACCCCCGGGCCCACTGCCCGTATTTCGGAAATTTTCGAAGAAAATTGTTACCCATAACCTTAGGATCAAGAATATGTGATTTTTACTAGATTCCATAACAAATTTTGTGGTAAAACTCCATTTTTATCAAAACTCTAGGTTTTCATCTAAACCCTTGATTTTCACTAATTTTTGCATGTTAATCTACCTATAATCTATGTATTTAACTCATGTTGTATAGAAATTACTTACCTCAAAGTTCTAGGTGAAAGCCTCCTTCCAAAAGCTCTAAAAATCGCCCTAGAGTTGAAGTGGAATGAAATAAATGGCCTAAGTCCCATATTAAAAGAGCAGGACACAACCCTCTGATGTCACATTCGCGACACCAGGTTCGCAAATGCGAGGGTCACAAATGCGACAAAAGCCTCACAAATGCGAAGCCTAGGCCTCAGTGGTTGGGTTTGCAAATGCGACCAAAGGGTCGCAGATACGGCATAGGTGTCGCAAATGTGAACACTGCCTGGGTCGGACTCCTTCTAAATTGCGAATCTCTCATCTCTAATGCGAGGTTTGCATTTGCGAACCTTTTCTCGCATTTTTGAGATCTGCAGCAGTTGCCAAGAACACCAGAAATCTGGTGTTTTTTCAACCACTTCCCCACGTCCGTAACTCACCCAAGCCCTAGGGCTCCACTCCGAATACTCACACAAGTCTAACAATACTATAAAAACTCGCTCACGTGATCGGAACACTGAAATAACATCAAAAACTAAGAATCACACCCTAAAACTAATTGAATCTAACTTATGAACTTCAAGTTCTTAAATCTACTTCCAACGTGCCGAAACGTACTTATACTATTCGGAATGATATCAAATTTTGCGTGCAAGTCTTAAATGACATTAAGGAACTATTCCCAATCTTGAATTCTGTTTGGACCTTGATATCACCAAAACACTTTCCAAACCATATTTATAGAACTTCTAAAACCTTCAAGAATCCAACTTCCACTATTTGGCGCCGAAACGCTCCTGGATCATCCGAAACCCGCTCCGAGCATACGCCCAAGTCTGAAATCATCATATGAACTTATTGGAACCACCAAATCCCGATTTTGAGGTCGTTTACTCAAAATGTTGACCAAAGTCAAACTTGGCCTTTTTAAGCCAACCTTAAGGAACTAAGTGTTCCGATTTCAACTCAAACTATTTCAAATCCCGAACCAACCATCCCCGTAAATTATAAATCAGTAAAAGCAAGTACGGGGAGTCTTATTTAGGGGTACAGAGTTCTAGAAAGCAAAATGATCAGTCGGGTTGTTACAGCTACGGAGATAAGCAGTCAGACATATGCAATTTTTGCAACGGGAGAGATTGTGTCACCATAATCAAGGCCATAAATCTGGGTATATCCTTTAGCAACAAGTCTAGATTTCAACTGATCAATTAATCCATCTGAACCTACCTTTACTGTATAGATCCATCGACATCCAATAGTAGATTTTCCTTCCAGTAACTGGACCAATTCCCAAGTGTTATTGGTCTCTAGAGCAGTCATTTCTTCGATCATAGCACCTTTCCACCCTGGATGTTCCAATGCTTCACCAACAGTCTTTGGTATAGATACATTAGATAATGCAGATACAAAGGTATAATATAATGGGGACAATCGATGATAACTTAAGCAGTTAAATCGTACTGGTTTCTAAGTAGTGCGCATACCATTGCGTATGGCAATTGGTGGAGTTACTGCATCTGATGAAGGCATGACTGGAGCAAGTGACTTAGGAGAAAGAGATGAGTCATCGGGATCTGCCAATGTATCCAGGTCAGATGTAGTGCTATCATTAGTATTAGCNATATTGGTTCCTCAAATACAGGCCGAGTCCTTTCAGATTACAAATAATATGCTGCACCTATTGCAGAACAAAGGGCTATTCTCAGGGTCGTACAGTGAAGACCCCCAGCAGCATCTAAAGAACTTCCTGTCAATTTGCAAAACTCAAAGGCAGCCAAACGTCACTCAGGAAGCAATAAAACTGTTGTTGTTTCCATTCTCAGTGACTGGTGCTGCCCAGACTTGGCTTAACTCACTCCCCATCAATTCCATTACTACATGGGAGGAGTTAGTCAAGCAGTTCGTGAACAAGTTTCATCCACCCAACAAAACTGCTCAACAAATTGATGAAATCTTGAGCTTTAGACAGAAACCAGTGGAAACATTACAAGAGACATGGGAAAGATTTAAGAGTATGCTGGTTATCTGTCCACATCATGGCATCCCTGAACAAATGTTGGGACAGCGTTTTTACATGGGTTTGGCTGACACTGTGAAAGCAAATGTCGATGCTTCAGCTGGTGGAGCATTCCTGAGCAAATCGTGGAGAGATNATAATCTATGTATTTAACTCATGTTGTATAGAAATTACTTACCTCAAAGTTCTAGGTGAAAGCCTCCTTCCAAAAGCTCTAAAAATCGCCCTAGAGTTGAAGTGGAATGAAATAAATGGCCTAAGTCCCATATTAAAAGAGCAGGACACAACCCTCTGATGTCACATTCGCGACACCAGGTTCGCAAATGCGAGGGTCACAAATGCGACAAAAGCCTCACAAATGCGAAGCCTAGGCCTCAGTGGTTGGGTTTGCAAATGCGACCAAAGGGTCGCAGATACGGCATAGGTGTCGCAAATGTGAACACTGCCTGGGTCGGACTCCTTCTAAATTGCGAATCTCTCATCTCTAATGCGAGGTTTGCATTTGCGAACCTTTTCTCGCATTTTTGAGATCTGCAGCAGTTGCCAAGAACACCAGAAATCTGGTGTTTTTTCAACCACTTCCCCACGTCCGTAACTCACCCAAGCCCTAGGGCTCCACTCCGAATACTCACACAAGTCTAACAATACTATAAAAACTCGCTCACGTGATCGGAACACTGAAATAACATCAAAAACTAAGAATCACACCCTAAAACTAATTGAATCTAACTTATGAACTTCAAGTTCTTAAATCTACTTCCAACGTGCCGAAACGTACTTATACTATTCGGAATGATATCAAATTTTGCGTGCAAGTCTTAAATGACATTAAGGAACTATTCCCAATCTTGAATTCTGTTTGGACCTTGATATCACCAAAACACTTTCCAAACCATATTTATAGAACTTCTAAAACCTTCAAGAATCCAACTTCCACTATTTGGCGCCGAAACGCTCCTGGATCATCCGAAACCCGCTCCGAGCATACGCCCAAGTCTGAAATCATCATATGAACTTATTGGAACCACCAAATCCCGATTTTGAGGTCGTTTACTCAAAATGTTGACCAAAGTCAAACTTGGCCTTTTTAAGCCAACCTTAAGGAACTAAGTGTTCCGATTTCAACTCAAACTATTTCAAATCCCGAACCAACCATCCCCGTAAATTATAAATCAGTAAAAGCAAGTACGGGGAGTCTTATTTAGGGGTACAGAGTTCTAGAAAGCAAAATGATCAGTCGGGTTGTTACAGCTACGGAGATAAGCAGTCAGACATATGCAATTTTTGCAACGGGAGAGATTGTGTCACCATAATCAAGGCCATAAATCTGGGTATATCCTTTAGCAACAAGTCTAGATTTCAACTGATCAATTAATCCATCTGAACCTACCTTTACTGTATAGATCCATCGACATCCAATAGTAGATTTTCCTTCCAGTAACTGGACCAATTCCCAAGTGTTATTGGTCTCTAGAGCAGTCATTTCTTCGATCATAGCACCTTTCCACCCTGGATGTTCCAATGCTTCACCAACAGTCTTTGGTATAGATACATTAGATAATGCAGATACAAAGGTATAATATAATGGGGACAATCGATGATAACTTAAGCAGTTAAATCGTACTGGTTTCTAAGTAGTGCGCATACCATTGCGTATGGCAATTGGTGGAGTTACTGCATCTGATGAAGGCATGACTGGAGCAAGTGACTTAGGAGAAAGAGATGAGTCATCGGGATCTGCCAATGTATCCAGGTCAGATGTAGTGCTATCATTAGTATTAGCTAGAGGACGGGCACATCTGGAGTATACTTGGAGAGGAGGAGGAGAGCGTTGAGGTCCGTCTGGAAGACTAACATGCGGTACAAGAAGTATAGGCATTAGCAAAACTAGAGGCATCGAATTTCTGTTTGTAGTGTTTGGTGAAAAATTGGGAGATATCTCAAAGAAGGTTACATCCACGGAGATCAAATATTTATGTGCTTTTGGACCATAGCATTTATAAACTTTCTAGTAACGAGAGTATCCAAGAAAGACACACTTAATTGATTTTGGTTGGAGTTTTTCATTTCCAGGACTGTGATTACACAAAAGATTACACAATTGTGCATCAATTCGAGTCCACTTAGTCTTTTCACTAGTACCAATTTCACTAGAATTTTTGACTAAGTGATCCTCATATCCCTGTCCCATGAACTACATCTCAACTGAAGAAGATCATGGTGAGTAATTATTACTGCCTTGTAATTTAATAGTAGTAATAGTGGAAGGATTCAAAATTGAAGAGAAAAATGGTTTGACTTCTTCTGTTGCAGATGACTCACCTGTCATTTTGATATTAAATTTCAAGAAGGCAAGAGTACAAAATAATGCGGGACAGAGGACAAAAGTAGGAGCACTAAGGAAATTCAAGATTTTGTTAGAAAAGAAAGCTTGTTAGAAAAATGCCCCTACATGTAAATTCAAAAGTAATAAAGTGCCTTGAAACAAAGAAAGCTTCACGTAGGAAAAATCTCAAATCCTTATTTTACTCTTCAGCTTCAACGACAAATCCCCTCTTTAGTGACTCACCAAATCAAGACTCAACAGAATACTTCTTTTTTCTTTTCCTCTCACCAAAATCACAAATTAACAGAAAGTTTCAAGAGAGATAATCGTTTGGTGGTGGATAAAAGTAACTATAGTGGCTATTCTTTCTGGATTCAAGTGTTTTCTTGTGGAAATAGATAAGAATTTCTTCAGATCTAATGAAAATGAGCCTACTATGATGGGTAACAAGATCTGACTGGAAACTTCACAAGAGATTTTAGAGAATGTCATGGGTAAGGCTGGACCAAATGGTCGACCCTCACAGATTTGAAATGATAGTCAGAGATGGCCGGAAAAAGCCACCAGAGAAGTGGATGCTTGAAAAAAGCAACCGAAAAAGGTGGCCGAAAAAGTCCATCGGAAGAGTGGATGCCGGAAAAAGCAACCAAAAAAGGCTATTAGAATCTCTACCGAAGCTCTGATACCATGCGAATGATGTAAGTGTATTTCAATTCATACTTCAAAAGATAGAGTACACCCGAAATATATACACAAAAGAAGACACATAAGTCAAGAGCGTATCCCTAAGATGACACCTCTTTACCTACAATCTTTGACTATATCATCAGACACAATCTAACATACAATCTAATATTAATCTCTAACAAGATTTAAGTCTTAACAAAGAGCAAAACTTAAAATGAAGTATACTTTTATCTTATATGTTTATACTATATTCTTCGAAGGAGTTAGTTTCATTTAAATTGTTTTACTTCCTTGTGGTTGTGTATTCTTTATTTGAAGGAGTTTTACAAAGAGGTTAGTTTGGTTAATTTATAATATTATATTTCTTTGCACTTCTCAAGAATTATTTAAGTCTCGTGATGCGAGACTAGATTGCATAGTTTAACATGTGATATACCTTATATTTTATGAGCATTAATG